>JAKOGI010002285.1:0-123975 GCA_029747015.1 Carnegiea gigantea
TATGTATGTATCTATATAGATATAGTTACTCCGGTAGGATGAGATTTTGGGTAGGATTAGTTGGATGAGGTGATCAGTGATGATAGTATCTATTGTGTCAATGATCGTTGGTATTTCCTTGGCGATCTGCATATCGTGAACAAATTTTCAAAGGTTCCCTTAAAAGTATATTGATCATTAAGGTAATACTCACGATTACTAGAGCAATAGCTACTGATCACGTTGCCTTAAAGGTATGTTGATTACCAAGAGGATACTAACATTCACTGGAACAATGGCTACTGGTCACTGCTTTCACCATGGTAATGCTAACGATCACTGGAACAATTGCTATTGATCACTACTAATCACCTCATCGTATTCATCCTGCCCAAAATCTCATCCTACCGAACTCACCCCCTACATATATATATATATATATATATATATTATATATAATATATATATATATATGTATGTATATATAATATCTATATATCTAGATATATATATATATATATGTATGTATGTATTCTGAAAAGAAAAAAAAGCAAATCAATAGAAATGCGGAATAGAAGGAGTAGAAATACTTTTGTATTGTGAAACTATAAATGCTATTTGTTTGAACATAGGTTAATGCTTATTTGATTCTTCTAGAAACCTTGAGGAACTTGTGCCATTGTCCAAGGGTTACCTGTAAACGACTGTTAAAGAAGGGGATTTCTCCTCTTTGAGAGGCTCCACGGAGATAGGATAGGGAGAATTTTTGAGAATCGTAAGCATAGAGGAGCTTATGAAAGTCTTGTTGGCATACCTTAGATGTTAGTTCTTCGAGTGCAATCTTAATAGGATTCTACATTTTTTTTGACATATATTATTTTCTAGTTTTCTTTAGACTCAAATATCCCTACTGGATCCTTCTAGATTGACTAAATCTTTCCTTTCCTATCAAGTCATGTGTATAAGAATTATTTTTGAGGGTTCGATGGACGTAGGTTTTGAGATTGCTCAATCCTGGTAGCTTCATTTGGTTAATCTCTTTTTTGGGATGTTATTAGGCTATGACTCAATGCCTTTTTAGGATTAATTTCTACCCAAATTATTTGCCTCTTGAGGGATGTTGGATTTTAATGCAATCATGCCTCTAAGCGTGACCAGGCTTAGCCTATTTATTTTTTAAAAAAAATTTTGCCTTAAACTATGAGTTATTCAAACCTTATGGGCTTCGACAAGGTTAATTTTATGCATCCTCCTTTGTCTGGTCTCCTGTCCTAAAGGGACATCGCTAAGATTTTTCCAATGGATTTTTATCCAGTTTTTGGGGGAAAATTTCTTCTAACTGGATTTCAAATATCTTATTTTGAAATTCTAAATTTTTAGCTAATTTTTTTTTCATTCCTCGAGAAATAATTCCAACATCTACTTAGTGGCGGCTTAAACTTGCCTTAATTGAGCGTGTTTTTGTATTCTCTACGATAGTTCATGCTTATAATGATGGTGGATTTAGTTTTTGAAGTTTTCTTAACTGGATTTCGTGTCTTTTAGGGTCTTTTTCTTGCAATTTTGTGATACTTCCTGCCCTAATTTTGGCTATAAATTCAACATTTAGGGTTCAATTTCTATAAGGCTTCTCAAATAAGTGTCTATCCGTTCTAGTTTGGAAAATTTTACAAAGCTTTTCTAGCCTTTTTTCACCCCTTTCCTCTCTTTTCACCATTATTTCTTATCAAGGACTCACAACAAGTGGGACTAAAGATCCACTTGGAACCACCACAACATGCTTTCCATTCCTTTCAATCCTTATAGAAGGATGTCAACTAACTCTACTGCCAGGGATAGCATGGAGGAAGTTTACAGTGAAGAAGAGAGAAGGGATACTCGGTGTGTCTCTTTTGGATCAATGCTCTCAACAGCTTGTAAATCTTTGACTTCGCTAGGGAGGACAACTTTGATAACCACTTGAGGGCCAGCATCATGAGAGACTGATCCTATTTTAGTGCATGGTATGCCTAGGCAATGTGGGGTATCTTCCTCCCAAACCTTCCCCTTTTTGAAGAGAAAATCTTTGATGGCATTGTGGGACATTCTAATTGGTGTCCCATAGTTGTTACTGAAGATAAAGTTGGCTATTGGGACAGACCACCTCTACATGTATCAGGGCTTCCCGGGATCTTTGGAGGTTTAGTTGATGTTCCTTCCTCTCTTCCCAGATATCCTTCCCCTCATCCTTATTTCACCCAGTTGTCTCTACACCGCCTCCCAGTTCTATCTCTCTAAGGCTGGTTCCTACCTTGGATACGGCAAGAACCTTTGTGATGCCTAGTGCAGATGGCTCCAGTAGGATGGCAATAGACGGGAATTTTTGTCTATACTAATCATCATGAGAGAGAACCAATAGAGCTGCTAGTGGTGAGAACAACAATGACTTTCACCTTTTCCTTGATATGAGCCTTTCTCTAAGCTATTTGTTGGAAGAGGACGTTAACTATTTCTCTAGCTCCACCATGTCCTCTTCTAGCCTAGAGGAATTACTTACTCCAGGGATGAGGATGTGAAAGAAGCTGAGGGGAGAATTAAGAGGCTCTGGCTAGAGGCAGAGCAGATGAAGAGAAAAGAAAGAAGAATGTCGGAAAGAGTATCAGTGGGGCTCCATAGAAAGCAAGAAGAGAGAGCAAGACAAAGGAGGATGCTTCATGCATAATTCGCTCTAAAACAAGTAGATCTTCCTTTCTGGCAATGCAACTCCTAGCATAGGATTGTCTTGCTCTGCCAACTCCTTCCCAAGGCCTTAAAAGAGTCTAAATAACAAAGGTTCTTTATCCGTCGGAGGGGCGTTGATTTTATTCTTATTTTTCTCTTCATTCTTTTTCTTTTCATCCTCATGTAGTCTAATTTTTACTCTTTTTCTATATGAATCTTAACAATTTTTGTACATGTAATGAGATTTTTGATCATTCAATGAAAGAATCATCACTTTTGTTTTTAGTGTGTGTGTGTGTGTGTGTGTCTTATATTGGTCTCTGTTTTCTGCATGCAACTTTCTCCCTTTTGTCCCAATCTTAAGTTGCGATAACAACTCGTTAGGGTTTTTTGTGAGTTGTATAGAGAACGTATGGGTCTTAGCTAATGCACTTCACAAATTATGCAAAAGTTTTTTAGGTTTCCTGATTTTACTATAGCATCTTATAAGCTTATAATGCATTCACATCTGGGAATTTTATTTTTAATGCCCATGCTTGGTTTCATTGTGCCCAATATATGCTTCCTAACCTCTCTCATCCTTTTAAGGGAGTTTTTTCAGTTAGGCTGGTTCTTAGGCTTTGAACTAGAGCTTAAACATCTTTCCCATCTCATATATAGATAGATCAATCAACCTTGTTATTACTAAATTACATTATGAGTTATATCCATTTAATATGGTCGAATCTTTAGTGTGTTTTGATCAATAGAATTCTAATTCCTCCAAGGTCCCTATTCATTCATGTGAAATTTCTATCATCAATATCATGGTAGAATTTTTGGACTCAATCTTAGGAATCTCACTCCACATAAGTCTAAATCCAGTTTAATTGAATTTAGTGACATGTCTTAGAAGTTTCCTCCTGCTTTCACATGCAATTATCTTGTTCATACCCATATTAAATGATTCTTAAGTTGCACATCAAGGAATGTAAAGGTTGTTTTATTAATCCTACTAAAATTTATTAATCTCAGGGAGAAATTTCTACTTTGGTTACAGAACTTGCCTAGTGCTTTCATGAAATAGGAATTTCTTCTAGTAAAAATCTATAAATAATAGCATCTAACGCGATCTACATGCCAAGTATTCGGAACCTCTTGTCCTCTAGTGTGAGTATTTTATAGGCACCTGGTAATACTTCTTCTTTTATATTGTATGGTTTTTCCCAATTAGGTCCCAACTTCTCCAAGTGCTTTCTAATTGTTTTCATACTTCTTAGAATGGATGTCCAAGCATTAAGGGTCGATCACTCACCCTCCTATTGTATATCATGGTGATCCTATCTTTATACAGCTCAATCCTCATTGCAGCTTCTTCCCTTAGCTCTAGCGGTAAATTCAGGGTTTTAAGCTATTGCCTTTTGTTTTATAATGGCGTATATCATTTAACCCTCACACTAGTTTGATTAACTTCTATAAGTATTGGGGATTCTGCACCATATGTAAGGATAAAGGGTGTGCTTCTTGTGGAAGTCTTCAGAGTGGTTCTCAAATTCATCTATTGAAGTTCTTTTTGCATCCTCATTCCTCTTCCCTAAGGCCTAGATTACCTATTTGTTAGCAACTTCTGCCTTTTCATTGGCCTGAGGTCTTCTTACCGATGTGTGGCAGATGGAAATTTTTTAATCCTCACACCCTTTTGCCAATGAATTGTCTTCCATTGTCTATGGTAAAAGGTCTAAAAAGTTCATACTTTGTGATCAAATCTTTCTATAGGAAGACTATGACTTTCTGTTCTATGATACTACTTGCAGCATTTGCCTCCTTTGTAAAGTAATCCACTGCTACCAACAGATACTTCCTTTGTCCTGTAGCTTCAGAAAAGGAGCCTAAGATACCCATCCCCCCTGACAAAGGGATTAGGTTCCCCAATTACAGAAAGATCAGTAGCCAATGCTGGCATTTTTGGGTAGTCAACTTGGCATTTATCACATTTTTCGACATAATCTAGTGTATTTGTGAGTAAGGTGGGCCAATAGAATCTTGGCCTCAACACTTTTTTTGTCAGCACTTTACCTTGTACATGTGACCTACAATCTCCCTGATGGATATCTTTAAGAATGTCTTGTTTCAGGGATAAAGCCATAAAATTACATTAAGGGGGGCCGAATGGATCATGAGTAGCTATTGTTTCTTTACCTTGTTTGGTTTTCCTAAAAGGAAATTTAGTTTGTGTTGGACAACAATGTTATGAAGTAATATATAAATTTTTTGACTTAATTTTAAATAAAATGGTACCAACTAAATCAATGTGTTTGTTAAACAACTGATTGAAATAGAGTTTTTCTATTGCTCAATTATTCAAGTAGCATCTACAAGGGGAAAAAAAGAGATAATAGTATAGTGACATTTAAAAAAATAATAGAAAGAACAATTCATAGATATATAAGACAAAAAATTTAATATAGTAATAAATAAAAATATTCTTATAAGAAAGGGGGGAAAGTATAAAAGGTTAAAATTGGGAAACATAGAAGGTAAGTGGGAGAGAAATTAAAGAAAAAATAAAAAGATGAGAGCAAAGAAGGTTAGGAGTTCTAACTAAAAAAAGGGTGGGAAACAGAGCCTTTTTTTAAACACAAGAATCAAGTACTAATGAGAAAGTAGGTACAACATTAGGAAGAAAGGAATGCAGGAGAAGGAAATAGGAAATTGGAGACTAGAAGTGCAAAATTCCAAAAAACATAATCTGACAAATTCGAACCAACAACCAACAAACCAAACAAGCTTCATAGGATTGTCAAACTGAAAGATTAGGATTGCATTTACCTTCGATAGCTTCTAAGCTTGTCTTTTGCTGCTCTTTGAGGCATCTTCTACTATATATTTAGAGTGTGGATTGTAGGCTCTAGGGCAGCTATATAGTACTTCTTGCACTCTTCTGATCTGCCACTATTTTTCTATAGAGTCATTATATACTAGGTTTTGTGTCTGAGGTTGTGAGTAGAGAGTGTTGCTCTCAGAGAGTTTAGAAGTGGCCTTCCTACAATTATGTTGAAGGCAGAAACTACATCCATGATAATGTAATCTCGCATTACCTGGTTAGTCCTTCCCTTCTGCATCCCCACTTTGCTAGGTAGTTTGATAATTCCCTTTTGGGTATGTGGTGTGGAATGTTTGGTACTGGGGACTAATCTTTTTCTTACAAAACAAGCATGAGAAATCAATCATAGAACATGATATTTATAGATCTCATATCATCTACCAGTACCCTACTAATTTCATAGTTAGCTACTGTCACCTTGATGACCATTGGGTCATCATAGGGCTATGATATATAGACTTGACAAATGGGTCATTCGGTTCGGGTACAGGTTGGGTCAAGTTCGGGTCGGGTCATATATGGGTTAAGCGTCATTTCAGGTTGTTTCGGTTTGGGTCGGGTATGGTTCAGGTCGGGTCGATTTCGGGTCAACCAATTTTTGATCAAATACGCTCGCCATGCCAAAATAAGCAACTTTGTAAAAAATTTCGGGTAGGGTATGGTTCGATTCGGGTCAATTCGAGTTTCGGGTCCACTTTCGGGTGAGCATATTTCGGGTGTCGGGTCAGGTATAGGTCCAGGTCGTTCGGTTCGGGTTTCGGGTATCGGGTCAGTTTTGCCAGGTCTAATGATATAGGTATAACACCTTTATAGACACCTTTAAAAAGAGAGTTCACTGTTATCTCATTTACTCCCAGGGTCGCCTGACTTAGAGTTCTCGGACTCGTCAAGGCCCTATTTGACAGTTCAGCCAGAGGTGGTCGCCCTAAGATGATTTGGATGCTACCCCTTTGGGTAGTGGGCCGAGAGTCATCTTCTTCATAAATCCCTTCATCTAGATGTCTTCTCTTCTTCTAAAGCCTATTCATGAAGTACTTGTGCGGTTCTCCTTTGTTGGCCAGTCCATAGAGTACTTTATCCAGCTCTCAACAGCACTTTGTATCATGCGCATAATATTTATGGAAGGTACACCATCTATCTTTGTTCTTACTTAAGAGTCTTGAGATCATCCATAGGCACCTGTCCCCTAATTTTCATCAGAATCTTACTCGTCGAGGTATTAAAGAGAGCTTCTATCTTAAAGACCCTTTCTTTCTTTTGTCTCTAGTTGTGTTTGACATGCCTTTTCTAATCCCTCTGGACACCTACTCAGGAGTTTTGGTCCTTCTCATGATTGTATCATCTTCATGCCTCTTTTAGGATGGTCAGATTAGGAACTTTTCACTGAGATATTTGCCCCTAACCCCATTAGTGAAGGAAACTAAAGTCACATTTGACTTAAGGTCTTCCAAAAAGAGTTTCTCATGATTAAACCTTTCCACGTATTCAGTCAGAGATTCCTGGCCATGCTAGCTAACTTCATTAGCTCTACATCTAAATTTGACGTTCTTATGCTTCCTATAAATTGGCTTCTAAAATCAGTCGAGAGATTTTCCCAAGATTTTATTGACCTTAGAGGTAATTTGTTGAACTAGGCTTGGGCTGCTCCCTTTAGGGTATCAAGGAAATCTCTACATATGATTGCATATGAAGGAAATGGTTACAGATAAATTTTAGTTCAATAAGCATCAAGTTGTTTCTTAAGGGTCACTGGTCCCATCAAACTGCTCTATCCTAGGCACTTTGATCTGCTCTAAAAGCTCAGCTTCTAAGATCTCTATGTCAAAGGGTGTTTTGACTTAAAGATGACCTATCAATGGAGCACCCTAATTAAGGGTCTTCTTAGAGTTTCCTATTGAATAATGCTGAGAGGAAATAACTTTAACAGAGCTTAAGCTCTATTGCTATGGATGCTCCTTACCATCGTGTTCTTGATGTCACCTATCTTAACCAAACCTCTTCTTTAACGACTTCTCTTACTTAGCCTTTTAATGATTCAAGGTCTCTCTTAATCCTTCGTCTATGTTCCTCAAATATCTTGGAGGTCTATTCTCAGGACTCTATCCTGTAATCATTAGGAAAAAACTCCTTTTGAGTTCTGCTTGTCCTTATCCTGTCTTTGACAGACAGCCTCTTAAGCACAACCTTCCTTCCTTTCTTTTAACAAGTTAGGGATTCTTCTAACTTTTTCATCACGACGGACGTGGCTTCGTCCAACCTCAGCTCCACTCTCAGCACGATAACTCCTCTACTGCCTTGGGAGCACTGTTTGTTTATTCTAGGGTCTACGTGCACCTGGGAAACAGATGTCCTCCAAAAGGAGTTGCATCCTCTTAGCTCGAAGCATCCTCCACACTGACGTCTTCTTTCGCAGAGGCCTGGGCATTAGGATTCTAATCTTTGGGATCTTGGTGTTGAGAGATGATAATGCATTTTTGCTTATCACATTCTTTAGGTGGCATCTTTGTTCAACTCTAGGTCCCCACAGATGGCATCAAATATTTCAAAATAGTATAGAGCTTCTATAATTCTTCTGAGAACTATGAGGGACTCTTGCCGATATCCAAGAGCTACTTGCAAAATAAATCTCAAAGAGGGTGCATTTAACTTCTTTAAGAGCTTCTAATGCTTAGGTTAGGGAGAATTTTTCAAAGGATATTAAGCACAAAGAAGTTTATGAAAGTCTTGTTAACCTGCCTTTGATATTGGTGATGGCTTGCTTGTACAGGGTTTTAGGATGGTTCTATTAGAAGAATTACAAGGATTCTACATCTTTTATATATAGATTATTTCTTAATTTATTTAGGCTTAAAGATCTTTAATGATTCCTTGTAAATTTAGGAGATCTCGACTAGATCTTTCCTTCCTTATTGAGCCATGTGCATGGGAATTATTTTCAAGGCTTTGGTGTACTTAGGCTTTAGAGAGCTTGTGTTCAGGTCTAGATTGCTCAATCATAGTGTTTTGATCTAATGAATTCTATCCCTTCTTTTTTTGGGCTTTTATTGGGCTATGGCATAATGCCTTTTGGATTTAATTTCTACCTAAATCATTATTTTTGAGACCATAAAAGTTAGATATTACCTAGGACTTCCCAATCAACAAGGTGACTTTCTAGCTATAAGCATACCACATTAGAAAGGTTGATATCTAGCACGTGCAATGTAATAGCCATGACTCTCAAGGAGGGAGAAATTTTATTCAAATTAGAGAACAGCATCATAGAATGAGTTAGCACGAGAAACGAGTGATAGAAGTCATTCCATTATTATTCACAGAACAACCCACCCAATTTGTCCATCCATTATTCATGGGGGAAATCGAGTAGTTCAGGTGGGAAACGAGTGATAGAAGTCACGTTCTATGTTAAGCAAATTATGAGAAAAATTTGTATGCTTTTTTGAAAGGGCAAAGAAATGAGTTAGCACGAGAAAGAATTGCAAATGAGACTTATATTGCATTTGTTAATAATTATGTAACATTTAAGTATATAATCATCTAAAAATAGACAAAGCGTGAGAGGAAACACAAAAACACAACTAGATACAAATGAATAATCAATGAGCATATGATTAAACCAATGATGTACTGGTGGAAGATCACTTGAAAGTACCCATTTTTTAAAAAAAGATCCATCCAATATCATCCACTCATCATCCATATTTTTCGAATTTTTAACCAATTTTTCGGGTCGAGTGAAATAGATCTCAACAGATGTGAGTGAGATTATTGGGTCTAAGTTTGCCAAGACAATGATGTCTAGGTCCTCGATGTGCTAGTGGAACAAAGCTTCAATTAGCAAGGGAATAATATGATTAAAGGGGTATTAGCAGAAGATAATGGCTATATTGAGTAAAATCGATAGTTTTAGTTATGGATAGTTATTTTACTAACTGTTAAATGTTCATTAGTGGTTAGCTACAAGGTTGTAACGACATCGAGCCGACTTGTTGAGCCCTTATGTTTTCTCTGTCAAAGTTCAACTCGGGATTGGGTCAAACTGAACACGAGCTGAGCCCAAGTTGGCTCAAAAGCATATCATCTCGAACCCAAACCTAGCAAGGCTCAACTTAACTCAGCTCAGTTTGACTCGGTTTAGCTTAATTAGTTCATTCTGTCGTATTAACTTTTGTGGAAAGTATGAAATTACTTTTAAAATCAGCAAAATTTTATCCTAATCTTTATTTGTTGAGTCCAATACAAAAATCTAGAGTTTAGCTTGGATTGAGGCATTGAGTTTGGAAATTTTTTAACCAGAAACAAAAAAATAAAATAAAATAAAGAATACTATGCCAAGCTAAGCTGAACTCCAAGAAAAGCATTATACATTCAAGCCAAAGCCCAAGCCCAACCCCAAATTTAAACTCTATAGGCACAGCGAGCTTTCAGCCAAGTTTTTAACTAACTGGGCCGACCACAAGCCAGCTAGTTTGAGTTCAGCTCAACTCATTGACAACCCAAGTTAGCTATCATCGGTGAGTGTTTTAATGGTTAGTTCATTTAGTTGTTCAACTAATGATCTAAGACAAATATGTTTGGAAAAGACAGTTGTTTATGCACCTAATTTATGTAAAATGACTTAAAAGACAATCAGTACACATTTTTAGGAAATAAAAAGTAGAAAGTTGGATGTTAAACAAAGAGCTTTTTGGAGAATTTTTTAGCTGAAAAGAGCTTTTTTGAACAAAATTGGCTGTTTGACCAAATTTAAAAGTTAATTTGGATGGTTGGTAAAATGGCTTTTGGAAGGCCTTTTTGGGTTCAAAAAGTTAATTTGGAAAATCAAGTCTACGAGCTTTTCGGAAGAACTTATTTTATAACTAGCATTTTGTCTCACAACCTTGTTAAAAACAGCTAAGTTCATCAAATCATTTTTCTACAAATAGCTAATTCAAATAGTTAACGACTGATAACTAATAAAAACAACTAACAATTATTTGTTACATAGAGCCTTAAACTAGCAGACGCTAATATTTGATCTAATCGAACTACTAACCTGCAATAGCTCCACCCTAAGTTATATGATTAACGCAATAAACTATTGAGTAATGATAGCTACTATGACAACTAATAGAATGCAAAAAATAAATAAATAAACAAACAAATAAATAAATAAATAAATACATAAATAAATAAACAAACAAATAGATTGCGCACATACACTTCAATTCAATGATTTCTAACCCTTAATCCTTGGTTCAATGGAGGTGCGAGACCCCTCCCCCATAATTTTCAAATTCCTATCCTCTTAGTCGTGATAATACTAACAATAATATTAATAATAACATTAGTATGATAAATATAAAAATATATTGTACATATATAAAGGTATATAATGAGGTGAGAGTGCAACGAGCGGGAAATCGCCCAATCAATTTTTCCAATTGATAGGTAGTGTTCTCCTGCGAATAGTGCTTTGGGGCTCATTCCTTGAGTTGGAGATTTAGGCTTAAGTAATTATGTTTTCTTTCTCTACAAAAGAAAAATAGTTGTAATGAGAGAGAGGAAGAGAAGGAAGCAAAAAAAAGGTGGATTGAAATTGAGACAGTAGCAGTTTTAATGTGCTGAATGCCCTTCACTCCTAAAGAAATACTCACTCTCCTCTCAACTCAAAAATCACGACATAGTTCTTACCTCCCCCTCCCTCCTCCTCTCACACGCCCCTCGTCCCAGTCACTGCCGCAGGTGCTCCGGCCATCCACCACCGACCGACCATCCGCCGCCCCCTCAGCCGTCTCTCTCTCTCCCCCCCCCCTTCCTCTACTTGTTCAAAGGTAATTCTCACCTATTTGAAATTTTGGTTCTTGCAATGTGGGTATTTAAATTCAACATGCAATTGATGTAATGATTTTGGGATGGTAAATGCAAGTGAATTTAGTGACTGATCGTTTTAATTGGGTGTTTCTCTTTTGATTGTTGCAAGGTGGGCAATTTATGAAGGAACGCATGAACGAACTTAAATTCTTTAGGTTTTTGTGTTGTAATTAAGAGATATTATGGACTGTTTTAAACTTTTCATCAATTATATGGCAATTGGAAGAGGGGTGTGTGTGAAATATGCAAGTTTAGGGTTTACATTGGAAAGTTGAGAATTGATAGAATTTCAAGCGTTTATATTGTAATTGTGCATGAATATGCTCAAATTAGAGAATTTATGGACTGTTTTGAACTTTTATCAATTGTACGACAATTGAAATATGTGGATGAAACGCATGAGTTTAGGGTTTAGGTTGGCAAGTTGAGAATTAGGGGAATTTCAGGTTATTATGTGTTGTGAATATGCAGAAATTAGATAACTTATGGACTATTTTGAACTCTTCATCAATTATGTGACTATTACATTGGACCTTTTTGAACTCTTTATCAATTATATGACTATTACCTATGTCACAGAATGTGTGAGTTTAAGGTTCCAAGACCTGTTGTGTAAATCATTATTTAACTAAATATGGTTAATTTGAGAAGGCAGTGATGTAACTATAAGGTTTAGAGGAGGTACTCGAAGGAAGGAAACATCTCCTCTAAGAATAGTATGAATTTTGTGATCATGAGTGTTATGATTAAAGTTTTTTTGATGGAGTTCATATATAGGAGTGCGTTAGAGCCAAAAAATGTTTATTCGAATAATCAAAGAGCCACACTAAGATATGTTAGTGGGGGAAAAAAAACTCCCAATGTTGTTGGAATAGGAAAGAGTGGTCATAGGTGGAATGAGCTCTCAAAGAATCTAAAGGAGAAATTAGTTAATCAAGGAAGATTGAGAAGGAATTAATAATATGGTTTCGTAATGTTTCTTTGGTTTATGAAATGTAAAGAATGGGGTGAAATTAATAATCCTTTAATTTTACGAGGCATTGGAGACTCAAACTAGGTTTTCCCTAACCCACGAAGGTGGTGTGTGGGTTAAGAGAAGAAAGCAAGGCATCCTTACGGATATAGTAGTGGCGAAGGATTTGTTGGGCTAATGGAGGGTTGCAAATATATCTGTTTTTTTCCAATTCAGTTCTCTTCTTTTAAGGATGGTGATCTGATACCCTAATATTGAGCAATCACCCCAAGAAAGGCGCAATTTCGATCAAATGGCCATAATCTAGAACCGCCAAAAAGAAAGGTGTTAATAACGACTAAGTTCAATAGCACCTCATTAGACAAGCCTCAAAATATTATTAAAATTAACTTATTCAATTACGAGCACTTTTCATTAAATAGTCCATTTTTGGACAGAAATTAGAGGATCTCCCAACCGTCGAGCGAGTCAAGGTAATCATTAAACAAGGGAGAGCATCATACGAGGTATATTTATTGTCTATGCCTCTACAGGTTCATGTTTCTTTTATTCAAATGATTAAATGCGACACCTTCCTTATGACAATATTTTTGTTTAGTTTTGCCTCTCCACACCAAAGAGTCCATCCAAAATTGCACGTAAACGAATATCAAAACAAGTACAATTTAAATCTGGCTAGTGTCAATCAGCTTTGGCCAACCACACTTCCCGATCGCTCTGAGTACGCACATATAAAGGGTGGTAATCCCGATGATCATAATTACCATTAATAAGGGCTTAACCAGAAAATAATTGCCATAGCATCAATTTTCACTGTTCATCATTCTTGGTTATTCCAAAATAAAATGAATTGAATTGCGTGCTCTC
Source organism: Carnegiea gigantea (assembly GCA_029747015.1). Classification (NCBI taxonomy): domain Eukaryota; kingdom Viridiplantae; phylum Streptophyta; class Magnoliopsida; order Caryophyllales; family Cactaceae; genus Carnegiea; species Carnegiea gigantea. Next base: position 13,236 of record JAKOGI010002285.1, read on the forward strand.
ATTAAACTTTCAAAATTATTTTTACTGTATAGGGATAGATATACTAGGCTTTGCTCATTATGTTTTCTGTTGTTTTCCTTGTTTTATTTTTTTAGGTGAGGTGTCTACTTCTATCAAAGTCGAAGGGAATAAAAAGTTATGTGTTGGTTCGTGTGAAGTCGAGTTAGGGAATGTAGAGGCTCACAGTGGCAATCTAGTCTTCAATCATGACCTTGTGGTAAACTAAGTTATGCAAGAAGACAACACCACCACTTACTAGTGTAGGTCCTACTTTCGCGGAGTCTGGGAAAATTTAGGTGTAGGCCACCTTACCTCAACCGGCATACTTGCCTGCAGAGAGGCTGATTCCAAGAGACTTACAAAACAAGATTTTGTGAAAACGTTTTAGAGAAGAAGGATTTTGTGAACATATTTATATGAGAATTCTTTTATGAAAACATTTTATGGAGCAAAACTAAGGATAAGCAACAGAGAATTAAACTAAAAAGTACTAATAAATCAGGTGGCAGTAAGTATGCAAACATAAATACCACATAAGTACAACATAGCAGAGGAAGATACCAAACCTTAGCCAACAGAGGTAGGCAAAAAAAAGTCTCTTCCCAAATGCATGTATCACCTGCATACAAATACGACATATAAAAAAATCACAACCAAATCTACCCTACTACAACTGAGAGGCAACTACGATGCTAACTCTCTGAAATCTAAAATCTTAATCCTATCCCACCATAGCCTTCTGTCCTGAGCCATGTCCTCCGTCAACCCTACAACTTTCAAGTCCTCTCTAATTTCCTCGTCCAAACTCTTCTTTGGTCGTCCCCTCCCTCTTTTACCTTCGGGGATGTTAATCCTCTCACATCTCCTCACTAGAGCATCCACACTCCTTCTTTTTACATGGTCAAACCATCTGAGTCTTATTTCTCTCATCTTATCTTCGATGGGAGCCACTTTAACTAAGTCTCTAATTACTCAATTACTAATTCTATCCATTCTCGTATAACCACACACCCATCTAATCATCCTCATCTCTACTACTATTAACTTCTGAACATGTGTCTTTTTTATATGGCAACACTCCGAACCATACAACACAGCAGGTCTAACTACCATACGATAAACTTTGCCTTTTAATCTTACAGGCATCCTCTTATCACACAGCACACCTGAAGCATACTTCCATTTAATCCAACCCCTTTTATGCGCTGGTTGATGTCATCATCAATATCCCCTTTCTGTTGAATGGTCGAGCCTATATATTTAAACTTCTTGACCTTCAATATCGTCATCCCTTCGATGGTGACTTCCCCCCTTGCATCTTACCTTCCACTGAAACAGCAGTATAGGCATTATGTTTTCGATCTACTTACTCTAAAGCCTCTAGACTCCTCTCTAACACTCCAACTTGCCATTAACTCCCTCTCTAATTTCATCAATAAGAACAATGTTATCTATGAATAGCATACACTATGGTAACTCATCTTGAATATCTTTTGTAAGTACATCCATAACTAGAGTAAAAAGAAAAGGGTTTAAAGCGGAACTCTGATGCAAGCCCATACCAACGAAGAAGTCATTGGTCATCCTCCTGGCGTCCTAACACTAGTCCTACCTCCTACGTACATAACCTTAATAACTCGAATATACAAAGGAGACACTCCTTTCTTTTTCAAGCATTTTTATAATACTTTACGCGAAACTCTATCATATGCTTTTTTCAACTCAATGAATACCATATGAAGATCTACATTTCTATCTCTGTACCATCCCATAAGCCTTCTAAGGAGGTAAATCGCCTCTATGGCTGACTTGGCAGACAGAAAACTAAATTGGTTCTCGGATATTGAAATATCCTTCCGTAACCTTCTCTTAATTACCCTTTCCCATAACTTCATAGTGTGACTGAGCAACTTTATACCCCTATAATTATTACAATACTGAATATCCTCTTTGTTCTTGTACAATACGATGATTGTACTGAACCTCCATTCATTAGGCATCTTAGCAGTCCTAAAAATAATATTGAAAAGCTCTACTAGTCACTTCAATCCCTCTTCACCCAAACACTTTCACACTTCCATCAGTATCTGATCTGGTCCCTCTACTTTCCTATTGGACATCTTCTTCAGGGTATCTTTAATCTCGTCCTTACAGATAGGTTCACGCGATCGAGAGAACTCTCACTACTCTCTCTTTGCGTACTTTGAAAATCTTCCATCATTTCACCATTGAGGAGTTTGGAAAAGTTATACAAGAAGATCTCACTACTCTCCCTTTCTCTACTTTGAAAATCTCCCTACTTTGAGTTATGCAAGAAGACCTAATATCATAACATGTTTGGTGACTAGATGGTCCCGTTTGATGGATGCTTATTTTTTAAAATTTTATTTCTTCTTCTATATTGCATAGTCCTCGAGGAACGGTGGTAGCATTCCAAGCTTTTTTTTCCCCACTACGCATAACCCTGGTTAGTTGGTTAATTAAGACTAACCAAGAGGTTACATGACTTGGGCTGTTGCATAACTTCTACTTCAACTTCCGTTGATGAACATAACCAATATTGGGACAAAACAGTGCTGAACAATGTAACCGTACTTTCAGACACTCTTATTTTATTACTGGTTGTTTAGGGGGAAAAAAAAAACTTTTCACTAGATTCGCTAAACATTCTAGGTTATGTAAATCATCTCACATGATAAGTACCTCCACCGTCTGATTGTTTTGTTCTATGGTTATGTTTTATTGTGTTTGCTCATTTATATCGTGCTTTCTTCTGTTTGTTTTATTCATTGTTCCATTTCATTTGAATTTTCGAACTAATAACTCATTATGTTTTCTTGTCTTTTTAATTGAATAAAGCTTCAATGTGGACTCTATAAAATATAGGCCAAAAACATATTTTTCAACTTATTACTCTAGTAAGTTAGATAATAATGTATGGTACATATAATTTTAAAAAAATCATATCCTCAAATGTTTATAATGACATCCATTCCCATTCAAACCTTCATTCGGATTTTAAATGAAAGGACCAGTTGGGAAATTTTGAACTTAAATACAAAGCTTCTAAATCTAAGGTAACACTTCATCTTTCTGTGATCATAATCTCTTATCATCAAATCAGACTACAATTTTTATTAATAAGGTTAAAATAAGTGTCATCTTTGAATTAGATTATGATCATTCATACATTATTTGTTTTAATACGTCTTATTTTCTGTTACTTTTGATTAAACAATTATCATTCATACGATCCCTATTGCAGCAGTCACCTTATTTTGAGCAGAAAAATTGACAAAACAAGATTAAAATAGTAAAAATATGGGGATAAATCCAGACGTACATTTCAGACAATTTTCAAAGACCACACCGATGTATCATCAGCAGTCACCTAATGCATGAAACACGAGGCAACCATTAAAGTGCCAACCAATGTTTTGCTTTACCAGACACCGAACCTTATTGACAATTACTCGACGACGTTAAGATCAACCATAAAGTACATACATATTCCCCGTGCCACACACGTTGCTTGCATCGCATTCACATTATCACCCACGTCCATTTATTCAACATGTTCATAGTACCAGAACACATGTTCATAGGCTCATAGCTCTGGGCAAACATTTATGTCATGCTGGGTTGGATATAGTGCGATTATAATGTAATGCAATCAACTTTGTAATGTAATTATCATTATTTAATTTGTGGTAATTATAATTGCAAGATAGTTCCTTTATTAGAATACCCTCATATAACCAAGCAAAGTAATGAAAATATAATTACAAACTTGTTTGCATTACAAAATTGATTACATCTAACCAAACATTACATTAAGCATTGGTACCAAATAACCAAGGTATCATGTACACCACTTCAATCTTTATGCATCCGACCCAAAAATACAGTTGAACACAGGTTCATCGTATCCGTATTGGATCTATTTTCATTTCACAATGCACCAAAAACACTCATTCTATGCCATTTACATTCGCATTTTTATCTCACACTCTTTCAGCGAGAAAAGAAAAAAGAAATACATCAATAAATAAGGACACTTGAATGCTGCCTAAATCTTGTACTCACATTACACAGAAATTCTTACAGGTATCAGCCAGGACGAACTCCTGGTTTCCGCAGAAAGGTCACTGCTTAATCTTAGGCCTCTTGACAATCAGCACAGAGCAGTGAGCATGGGGTGCACAGTAGTCACCTACACTGCCCAAAACAGCCCTGCGAAATTCAAACCTGTATTAGTAACTAAAGAGATGAAGGGAAAAATGAAGAACTTGTATATATTAATCTTCACATTCTAGGTCCTATTTATACAAGATACACAGCAGAATCAATTCCAAAGCAAGAGCCTAAAAACATGCTAATCAGTGATATTTTGACTAGAAATTACAACATAGATTAAGGCATAACCTTAGCTATACAAAGATATATTTAGACTTTCCAAAGATGAAAATACCTATGCGCTGTCATTCTTGATATGCCCCCGCAAGCTCATGGGTGGGAGGACACGTTGAGCTTGTCTCGAAGGTAACCAATTGCCCAATGCTTTTGTAAAGATATCAGCCCTCTGCTCAAGACAGGGAACATAGCGAACTAGGAGATCACCTCGGTCAACTTTCTCTCTCACAAAGTGATAATCGATTTTAAAGTGCATTGAGCACTAATGGAACACTAGGTTTGCTGTCATATGCTGTGCGCTGAGATTATCACACAGCAGAGTGGGTGGTGTAGAGAGGGAAGATCGAGCTCACGAAGAAGTTGTTGGATCCAATATGATTTTAGCAGTGGTGAAGGCTATAGCTCTATATTCAGCTTCCGTACTTGATTTAGCAACAACCTTTTACTTTCTAGAAGACCAGCTAACTAAATTGCCTTTGGGAAAAGGAAAAAAAAAAAATAGCTGACCCATGTTGTGAGCGACAATCATCTGGATCAGATGCCCATCTAGCGTTAAAGAAGGCCACAAGATGGTTGTCAGTAATAGGACGCAGCAGGAGACCATGGCTAAGGGTACCTTTCAAATATCGAAATATATGTTTGACCGCTTTCCAGTACAGGTCAGAAGGTTGATGCATGAACTGATAGATTTTTTCACAACATAGGAAATTTCAGGGGGTGTAATTGTAGCATACTGAAGAGCACCCACTATACTTTTGTATAATTGTGGATCAGATACATCGTTCCCTCTGAGAGTCAATTGTTAGCTGGGATCTGCTGGAGATGAGATGGGCTTAGTTTGAGACCTCTTGGCCTGTGCTAATAGCTCCCTTATGTACTTGCTTTGTTAAAGAAAGAATCCTGAGGGAAGGCGTTGAACTTCAATGCCAAGAAAAAAATTGAGACCTCCTAAGTCTTTGAGAGCAAACTAATTATGCAAGAGATGAGTAAAATGATGAATAAAATTTGCATTACTTCCTGTGCAGGCTAAATCATCAACGTAAATAAGTAAATATGTGACGAAGGTGCACAAACAGAGAGGGGTCTGAATAGCAAGCTTGAAATTTATGGTGAAGTACGAAGGTCTTTAACTTAGTAAACCCAGCCCGTGAGCTTGTTTGAGGCCATAGAGAGCCTTGTGTAAACGACAAATATGGTCAGGCCTGTTGTGGTCCACAAAACCTTGTGGTTGAGCCATAAACACTACCTCTTGCAGGTCAGCATGCAAGAATGCATTATTTACATCAAGTTGCTTGAGAGTCCAACCTTTAAAGACAGCTAATGAGAGAACAATGCATATGATCGTGGGCTTAACAACTAGACTAAAAATATCAAAGTAGTCCACACCTTCTTCTTGATGAAAACCCTTTGCTACAAGTCTACAAGTCTAGCTTTATAACATTCAATGGATCCATCTGCCCGTCTCTTGATACGATACACCCACTTACAGCATACAACATTGGCACCGGGGGTTCGAGGAACTAAGGTCCAAGGATTGTTAAGCATGAGAGCTGAATACTCAAATTCCATGGCTTGTTTCCAATTGTGGATTCCAAGCGGCTTGTTTATTATAAGTGTTTGGTTCTTGGTCTATTGGTGGCTTAGAAGGAGCGTTGTGATAAGGCATGGTAAATGCCTTAGGTTTAAGATTATTGGTTCTAGAGCAAGTAACCATGGGATGAGTGGAAGTCTCAAGATGATGAAAATAAGATGCTGCACCATATGCTAAAGGATTTGGTGGACTTAGAGAGCGCGACTCATCAAAATTAGTTTGTAGATGGGAGTGCAAAAGAGGAATCTTGACTTTGTGAGACCAGAGGTGAAAATGAGAGTGAAGGCAGATGTAGATGGTGAGCAAAGTAGGTATGAGGCAATTTTGGCATGCTCTAAGAAAGATAGAGGTAGAGTAGCAGCAGACTAGGAATCATTGGCAGTTAAGGTAGTGAAATAGTGATCTAAATATACGAAAACATCTTTTTTAAAGACAATATGATGGGCAATGTAAGACCTTTGACTAGGGAGATGATAACATATATAGCCTTTGTGCTAGGAGTTGTACCCAAGGAGAATACATGGAAGGGAGCGACAGTCAAGTTTATGTTTGTTGCAGGGACGGAAGAACGGGTAGCAAAGACATCCAAAGGTTTTGAGAAATCCATAACCTAGAATTCAACCATATAAAGCTTCATAAGGAGGTTTATGTGAAAGTAAAGGAGTGATTGTTTGATTAGTAAGGTAAGCTGCAGGGGTGGCAAAGGCTTGCTCCCAGAAAATTAAGGAAAGAGATACATGGGCTAGAAGAGAAAGTCCTTTTTCAACAATGAACCGATGTCGACATTTAGATGCTCCATTTTGCTCATGAGTAGGAGACCCTATGCTCTATCCCACATGTTTGAAGATAAGACGACAGATTTCGATATTTACCACCCCAAAATAGGTTGCATTTGCCTTAACTTAAATTGAAACCTGGTCTCCGCCATAGCTTTAAACAAGTGAAAATTTTGAAAAACTTGTGATTTATGGCTAAGAAAGCATATCCAGACATGTTTGGTGCAGTTAGCCAAGAATTGGACAAAGTATTTATTTCCATTAATGGAAGATGTAGGATCAGGACCCTAAACATCACCCTAAACATCAGAGTACACAACTTCAAAAGGTGAAGAACTACTAATATGAGAGGTGGGAAAGGGATGTCTATGACTTTTTCCCAACTAACAAGGCTCACAAACTAATGACATTTTATTTGAGGAAATAAATAAAGTTGAAATTGAAAGATGACGCGTCAAAGAACTTATTCATGAGGATGACCAAGACGATTATGCCACCCCTAGAGAGAGGGTTGTTCACCAAGAAAGATAGAGGGTGGACTGATTTATGAATGTTGGTTAACACGGATGCGGTAAAGTCCGTGCTTAACAATTCCCTGGTAAAGGATTTGGCCTTGAAGATTCTTGACAAAGCAATGAGTTAGGTGAAATTCAACAAAAACATTGTTGTCTCTAGTAAATTAGGACACACTAAGCAGTTTTTTTTTAATTTTATTTAGGGAACATGGAGAACTTTGTTTAGAACAAGGGGTTTGGAGACGGTATTTAAGATTACTGGGCTAATGCTAAAAATGGGCAATTGCATGCTGTTTACAACCAGAACGGCATCACTACCCTGTATTCAGATTGAATAGATAGGTCCTTGAATGTAGAGGTGACATGATTTGTCGCTTCCGAATCCATGTACCAAGCTGGATCAACGATGTTAGATGGTGTACCTATGTTGGCCGACTTAGGTGGTTGACGTTGAGGAGAATAGGCTACATCATTGAATCGATTGTAATAATCACGGGCTTCGTGACCCATCTTGTCACATATTTGGCATTTAACCCGAGCGCGTCCATTAGGGGAGCCAGTGTTGTGATTATTAGTGCGATATTGGGACTTAGGATGCTGGTTGTTGGAGTGAGTTAGTGAATGGCTGTTGGATACAGGACCTGACCTGATGGTGATGCTGCTCGGTGAATAACATGGGCACTTGGAACAAGGACTTAAGTTTCTTCTCTAAGTTTCTCTTCTTCATGAAGTAGAAGTCCAAGGAGTTCATCAACCGATATTGGATCAACTCTTACGTTGAAAGCAGTGCGAAAAGGTCCATATGAGGCATCGAGCCCATGTAGTATGCAAGCAACAAGATCTGCTTCAGAAACTTCGTAGAAGGTATCAACGAGATTGTCGGCAAGTGATCCCGTCTTCTATACATATTCCATGATGCAGAGAGATCATTTTTGCAGATTTTGGAGTTGTTGCTTATAGTGCATCATACGAGCTTGGGATTAAGATTGGAAAATACGCTCAAGCGAAGTGCATGCAGCATGAGCTGATGTAGATCGGGTTACATAATCTATGACTTTCTCAGTCATGGTAGACTTTAACCAAAGAAAGACCAATATGTCATTTTTCTTCTGTGTGATAAATTCAGAATTGGGTCGAGCAGTTAAGGATGACAACGAAGAGTCATCATTTGAAGCAACTCCGGATACAATGATGAATTGGGTGGATTGGTGTTATTCAAGACGTAAGATTCTAAGTCAAAGGCTTCAAGGGCAGAGAGAATAGGAGATCGCCATCTAGGTTAGTTGTCTCGATCAAACTTAATAGCCAAATTCGAAAATTGGAAGGCAGAGACAGAAAATTGATTCGAGACATTGGTGGCTGCCATTGGATCAAAGACAATTAGTCGTAAGGGCTCTGATACCATAAAGAGATGAAGGGAAAAATGATGAACTTGTATATATTAATTTTCACATTCTAGGTCCTATTTATACAAGATAAACAATAGAATCAATTCCAAAGCAAGAGCTTAAAATCATGCTAATCAGTGATTTGACTGAAAATTACAACATAAATTGAGGCATAACCTTAACTATACAAGGATATATTTACACTTTCCAAAGATGAAAAATACCCATGTGCTGTTATTCTTGATAGTAATCTCCCACCGTACAAGTTTTTCAATTGTTTGCAAGCTTAAAGGCGAGCTTAAATCAAATGGTGGTTTTGTATTCAGAAGTGGACTTCCAGAAGAAATCCCCAAAGTTTTTTTTTTTTAAAAAAAATCTTTGTTTATAACCTCCATGTGATTACATACACCACTTCTCATTAAATTTTTATCATCATGCGCGGCATATGCTCAACGTACCTATGGATGGCGTACACGGAACTTTAACACGCTAGAAAACGTATTAGAAAAATATATGCATAAAGGTTTGCCAAATAAACTTGAGAACTATAAAGGGATGCATCTGAGAACCGTCTTATGAGGCCATCTATTGATTTGATCTGCTTTTCAGACAGCTCAGAATTTCCTTTTCTAGGCAGTTGTTCCAGCTGAGATTGTAGCGGATAAAGTGAGGAAAGTCATTAGACTGTCTCCACCTCTTTTTGCCAAAGCCTACATGGTATTGCCTGAAGTGAATACTCCCACAAACCACAACTGACACATTAAAAACTGCCTATATAACAAGTACATGTTGGCAAAATACACATGTAGTGAGTATGAATACACACTCTTATATATGATACACATCGCTCCTTTTTTGCATCTAACAATAGGCAATTAATATATTTTGGTTTGGGGCCCAATGAGAATGAACCTTTCAACAATCCAAGGGTGAAGTTGTCACATTTGACAGCCCCCTACTTCGGCACTCTCCTACAGAAGTCAATATATTTTAGTTTAGGGTCCAATGAAAAGGGATTCTAATTTTATTTTTTTTTTAAATAAACCCAGAACAATTATAAGTAATTATGCCAAAACATTTCCTAAAACAAATGTTCCCTGGTAGACAAAAAGTACTGAAAACCAACGTCACATGTGTAGTAACTTACCTCTTGATTGCTCCATGACCATGACTGCCAACAACCAAGATAGATGCATGGTGCTTCTCAACTGCTTCACATAGAACATTCCTAGCATCACCTTCTATGACTTTTATATTGACATCATTTACCTGGTACAGATATTCATTGAGTTCTACCAGACCCGAAAAGAATGTAATGCTGTCAATTCACACACTAGTGTTGGAGATTGTAAAGACAGGTAGCCATGTCCTCCAATCCCTGAACACCACCAGAACACAACAGAACGCCAGTCACACGTAATCAATGGGAAATTATCCTATCCACTCGGAACTCACATATGTATATGCCAAAAAGGTTCACCCCTCTGAAAATTGAAAGGCATAGGTCTCACCAAAGTGATGTTGAAACAAATCGAAGATCGTAAAATAAATAATATATTTTTCAACGAGCATGTTCAAGTTTGGCGTCTTTGCTTGTAATTAAACAAAGGGCGGCATATGTAAAATGCCCACACATTCTTGTCCCTCAGATGAAAAATTATCAAAATATTAACTGAATTTTGTGGTGCTAAACTGATGCATGGTTGTAGAAACCTGGTGATAATGCAGATAGCATAATGCAATATGACAAAGAAATAAGTTTGGCAGCTTGACAGTCTTTTTTTAAGTCCTAACTCCTAACACTATGACCTCCACAAATCTACCGCAGCATATTTTCTACGTTGTTTCCTTTATACCACTTCTCAAATTTTCTTGATGAGGTTTCTCCTTAACTCTTCAAAATTCTTTTCCAGAAAAGATTTCGTGGGTATCTAGACCTCCTGCTTTAGGAGGGATCCACACTGGTATTAATCTAGTTGCTGTTGCTGAAGGAAATCTATCTAGGCGTTCCATGTGTTATCAGCATTTCAAAAATCCACAAGCAAGAGGACTGTACCGATTTAGAGATGCTAGAGATGCACAACTTCTTCGCCTTCTCTATGATCTTGGCAGCAATCCTCTTTAGGTCAGATATAACTTCTATAGCCCCTGGAGCCAAAGATGATAACATGAAGATCATGGACATTATACAAATATGACAAAGAAACATTATACAGTGTACTTGATCACATGATCATTAATGCCTACTCACAAAACAGAAAAAAATATTCAAAGGTTTTTGAATATTAAAATTTAACAATATCATCAGAAAAACAAAATGTATGCTTCGACAAGACATTTGAGGCATAGGGAGCTACTTCTGCCTGAACCTCAGTATGTGTGTTGCATAATTCAGAGAACAAAACTACCATTGCACACAAGAATATGGCAAAATTTAAATCATATGACATAAAAAATCATGCAAGACTATGCAGCCAAATAATTGAAACAATGCAATACCAGAAACAAAATCAACATGCAAAGGCTCACAGAGAGGGGGGGAAAAAACCCCCTCTTCCAACTTCGACAATCTATTAGCATTCGCTAATGTACTTATTAGTCACAGTAACTCAATAGAAGTTAAGAACACAATTCTTGACGATTTACTAATGATCACTGATACAGTAAATTGGTCGAGAAGATTTCTTGAAATCACAAGCTCCATCTATAGAAGTCATTTAAGGCTAAACAAGAACACCTACTTATTTATTTTTTTCTTTTGAAATCCAACATAAGCTAATAAATCATTTTCGCAAGGGAATTTGAATCTAAGGAATTCAATCTTGATGCCAACGCCTTGTCTATCTTTGTTAGAAAGCATAACACTTATCCATTCAGCAGTCTCCTCTTAGCAAGCTTTCTTCCTTTTGAGAATTTTTCACAGGCATGCCCTGAAATTTGATGCAATAGTAAGACTTTATCAGGCTCACAATTTCTACTGTGAGATAATTAGATAATGCAAAATAACTTGAGATGTTTATTCCCTATCAACATCGACAATGAAACATGACATGGAACCAACATTTTTCAGGCTAGGTGGCATGGAACTACTATCATCAGTAAACAATGTTTTTCTTATTAACCAAACACCATTTTCTGATTATGGCTTACCTCTACATACATGGTTGCTCGTACATAAATCGTTTTCAATAGACCCACATTAAAAAAAAAAATTAAAACTTTTTACATTGGCCTATTGAAAACGGTGTCCCTACGAGCAGCCATGTATGTAAAGGTAAAGCTGCCTATTTCTCATACTTTGCGAAAGTAGAACCAATATTAAAAGTAGTTATTGTTGCTGCCTGGATAATAATCATAGAATAGTTCAAATTATCAGAACCTTTAGAAACCCCCAACTAAACCAAACATATCTAAACGCCCAAATGAAATTCTCTAGAAAAATACCAAGACAAGTTGGTTCAAATGGTTTCGTATTTATTCCTTCAAAACAAGATCTCAAATTAGAGTTTTGGGAATAAAAAAATCTATAATGGAAGAGCTGTATCCCACATATATACACACACACACACACACACACACACACACACACACACACACACACATATATATACAAACATATATATATACATATATATACACACACACACACACACACACACACACACACACACACACACACGTGTGCATATACATATATATATGTATACGTGTGTGTGCGTGTGTGTGTGTGTGCGCGCGCGCGCGCGCACACACACACACACACATATGTATATGTATTATACATTATATTATATTTTTTTTATGTATGTGTATGTATGTATGTCATGTGTGTGTGTGTGGTGTTTTGTGTTTGTTTGTGTGTGTGTGTGGTCACCACGATACACACATATACATATATCACACACACCCCCACCGCCCCCACACGCCGGGCACAGCATAAATGTATATATAGTGTGTGTGTGTGTGTGTGTGTTGTTGTACAATTTGTATCATATCTATGTGTGTGTTTGTGTTTATTATATATATATATATATATACGCACCATATATTATCTCCACACGTAGATATGTGTATATACATATGTATGCATGTATATCTGTACATACATGTAATAATATATAGACACGTACTGCCGTACATTATGTACTACACCACACACGACCACACACCCACACTACTTGTATGTTGTGTGTATTGTATGTGTCATATATATATTTCTGTTCATGTATATATATATATGTTAGACATATATGTTATATACTATATATATTTCTACACACACACACCACTCACACACACAGATATATTATGTATATGCGTACATATATATATTGATATTATGTATGTATATATCTATTATATATATATGTATATCATATATATATATAGGGGTGTATAGCACACAACACACACACACACACGCACACACACATATATATTTGTACAAATATATATATATATATACCGTATATGTTAGCACAGATACTTATACCCCTATATTATGTATATGATATATATCTATATATATATATGTATTAGATAACACGTAAAGATATATATATGAACGTATCTATTACACGTAATCTAAATATAATATACGTATATATATAAACGTATATATATATACTGCTATACTATATGTATGCACGTGTATATATATATGTACGTATATATATATACGTGTATATATATGTGTTATATTATATATATTATATATATATCTATAGATATATATGTGTGTGTGTGTGTGTGTGTTGTGTTACATAGACGTAGTAATGTATATATATCTATATATATATGTAGTGTATATATATATACACCACCACACACCCACATTATATATTATATATATTATATGGTATATATAATATATATGTGTTGTGTGTGTACTATACTTGTAATATATATAATCACGCCACCACACAGCGCACACACGCCCACACACACATATAGTACACACAAACACACACACACCACACACATATATAACACACACCACAAACACACATGTTGTATAGACACACACACACATACACGCAACACATATGTATGTATATGTTTATGTATTATTATAATATATATATATATAGATATGTGTGTGTGTGTCTGTTGGTGGTGCGTGTATATATAAGTTAATATTTTAGTAGATATTATAATATATATATATATATATATATTATATATTATCTATATATATCTTATGTCTATATGCACTGCACACGGCACGCACACACACATATGTGTGTGTGTGTGTGTTATGTGTGTGTTTGTGTGTGTGTTGTGTGTGTAATTAGTGTGTGTGTACATATATATATATATGTGTGTATGTGTGTGTGTGTGTGTGTGTGTATACACACAGATATATATACACACACACACACACACACACACACACACACACACACACATAGCGCGTGTGTGTGTGTGTATGCGCACACACACGCGCGCGCACGCACACACACGCGCACACACATGCACACACGCACCATTTTCCTAGTTTTTTTTAAAACTTTTTAAACATTAGAACTAGTTGATGCGGAATTATTCTTTAAACTTTTAGTTCTAATTTTCTTTTGAGATTGTAAGAATCTTTGATATTTATAATCATAATTCTTCTTATGCTGTCTTAAAGCATTGTCTAACCATAATGAAGCTTTCTTAACTTCTATCGACTTTTGTTTTTGTTGTTGCGAACTAGATGTATGAATCATTTCTTCATGTTCTAGAAGGGTTCTAGGACTGGGAATAATTATTTCTCCATTATCTATAATTAATAGCTCATCAAAGACTTCGTCTTGTAAGGCTGCTCGTCCTCTTTGTATTATTTTCATTAAGGTTTCTTTAACCTCAATTAAAAATTCAGTATTTTCCAACTCTTGTTGGCATAGCTTTATCGCTTCTTCTATGAGCGATCTAGGATATAGCTGTTCGGGACTATAGGGGTCCATGAGGATATAGCTGTTCGGGACTCTGTGTGTGTGTGTGTGTGTGTGTGTGTGTGTGTGTGTGTGTGTATATATATGTGTGTATATATATGTACATACGTGTGTGTGTGTGCGCGCGCGCACGCGTGTGTGTGGGTGTGTGTATATATATATATATATATATATATATATATATATATATATATATATATATATATATATATATATATATATATATATAGGCAGGGCATTTCAGGTAAAAGCCAAAAACACTGAATATGGTGATACGGTGGCAGATTCACATTGGAAGATTTGGGCCCCAAGATCCCTTTTTAAAAAAAAGGACACAAGTCACACATCAGCATTGAAGCATCAATGTAAATTACAATCTTAGGCAATGAAAGGGATGAAGGGACCGGTTAACTAGGTTGTAAATGGTTTCATGATCATCTTTGCCTCAAGAATGATTAATTCCAACATTACTTTTCTACTCCAAAATGTACGGATAAAAAAGGTCCCTCGCATTTGATATTGCTAAGATTGAGGCCCATCAATCTCGCATGGCAAGGCATGTTTGTAATGACATCTCAATAGTACATACATTTTTTGGGCCTGACTTCTGGCCTAAAAGGTAAGGCATTGAGCCCGTTAAGATGACAAAAGTGGGTTAAAGGGTCAACAAAACTCTTGCAATCAGCAGAATCGAATGTTCAAACTCATTTGAATCGAGGCCTATTCTATCTAAAAGTTTACATATTACATTTTATTGTTACTCTTTCATAATGTTGTTATCATCTCAGGCACAATATGCTTGTGTCACACTTGGAATAAGAGCCTGCTTTTTTTTTTTTTTAAAATATAAATCTTTGGATATATGTATAGAGTACAGTTGACCCATAAACGAAATGAAATATAACCATCACATTACAAATTTTCTCCATTAATTAGACTAAAACTTAAACTAAGCCCTCTCTTATAAAAGAACAAGTACAAAATCATCTAAAACCAAAACTACAGTTTACATGTGCTCAGTTAATTAAGATCCATTTAACATTTTTATCCTTCCTGCGCATAATAGCTGATGCAAAAGCCAACACGGACAAGATTCCACAAAATACCTCGTAACATAGTCTATGGTCCAGCAAATACCGAAACATAAAATAGTGCCAGCAAGGGGAGCAAAATGAACATGACATCAACTAAAATTGATAAACTCATAGCACAAAATGACTAGGGAAAAACCAAATATCTTCTTCTTCTGGGAATCTTTATGGGAAGGGGTCAGAATTTAGAGGAATTGGGCACAAATTAGCGTCCATTTCTTTCCAATCTCCCAAATTTCTTTTCCAAAATTGGGGAAAAATGGACGAAAAGACAACCCGGAAGAATCCAATTTCAACTTTGCTCCCAAATTTCGAACAGGACCTAAAATTACTAAGAACCAATCCCAAACTAATTGACAGGAGAAAAACTGAGAAATCAAAGCACATGAATGTGACGGTGAAACTCGCAAAGAAAACAGTGGAGAGAGAGAGAGAGAGGGGGGTAATACCAGGGCCAGCCATGCCAATGGCGGCAGAAGCAGTAGGCTTGGCATGGAGAAGGATAAGCCTGAAAGGGTACTTAGAAGTGTAAGGCACGAAGAAGCGATCCAGTGTCCATTGGAGAGCGTAGAAGCTTTCTTCGCTCTCGTCCAACCCCACCAACATCACCGGTTTCTCTTCTGCCATTTCCCTCCCTTTCTCTCTCTCTCTCTCCCTCTCTCCCCGCGTGTGTCTCTGCGTGCTCTCTACTGTGTAGTCCCTGCTGTTTGAAATTTCATGGTATATATATAGAGGGAGAAGGAGGCATGTGGACGTTTCCGGACGTTTCTGGGACACCTGGACTAACGCAAGGCATCCAAATCATGATCGCCTCGCTTCCATTCGGCTATCCGTTTGCCCTGTATCTGTTGGGACCAATGGCCTGTCGTCTCTCTTCATTAAAGCATTTTTAATTATAGTTTCATTTTTTAAAATTTAAATTTTTCATACCAGTAAAAGTTTTAATTTTTTAGAATTTATATTTTATTATTTCTCTGATTCATAAAATTTCAATTAAAATTACACGATAAAAAATTTATCAATCCACTTCATAATACACAATTTATTTTTTTAATTAGATAAAAATTATATATTAATTCCAAAAAAAGAAAAAATCAAAATTATATTAGAAAAATAAAAAGCCTGTCTTACATGATAAAACTAAGCAGAGTTCCATCACGCGTGACACTTATCTGCTCCTCTTATAACATGTAGACACATAGCCCAAATAGGGCCCGCATTCTTCACCCGTTTGCTCTTAGTGCAAAGTGCTGATGAAAAACCTATGCTTTTTATTTTTCCTAATAGGGCACAGTGGCCCACTATGCATCGTTTGTCACTGTATCATACTCATGAGTATATATATTTGTAGAAGTCATGTTATTAAAAATATATTAAAATAATCTACATTATAAATATACCTATGTTAAGTGAGAGTATGCTAGGGATGGTAATGGGTCGGATTCGAATCGAATGTATAAACATTCAAATCCGATCCAATTAATAATCGGATTTGAAAATCCAATCAAAATCCGACTCCATCAGATCGGATGTTAAATCGGATTAGGATTGGTTCCGGATCGGATCATATTCGGATATAATTGGATATAATTTGATTATATATTTTTATTTAATATTTGCAAATTTTTTTATTTCCAACCTTATTTTTGTTTACTTGTAAGTGCAATATTAAATACATCTTTAATGTCAAATAACTTTTCATATTAAACATTTCAATGTATTAAACTAAAAATATATTGAAAAAAGAGATTGCAAATTCACTTTAAAGTAAAAAGAATAAACAATATTACAACAGTTGGAAGGAAAGAAAGAAAGTACAACTTTAATTGACAAAGATGAGAGAGCGAAAAAAAGATCAGGAGAGAACAGGAAATTAGATAAGAAAGAAAAGTGTACTGCACATAGAGTGCAGACTTTATGCGGATTTTTTGAGGGTTATTATGTTAGAATTTTTCTATCTTCAAAAAAAGTTAAAATTATTAAAGAAAGATATCGGATCGGATGTTGATCGGATCGGATGGACTCTCCTCCAAATCCGCTCAGATCGGAGTCGGATTCGGATTATTTTTATCAGACCCCGAATCATATTATGTTTTATCGGATTCGAATCAGATAATTTTACCTCGGATAGGATCGAATTTACATCGAATTCGGACTATACTGCCATCCTTAGAGCATATGTTTATAGGAGTATATGAAAATTTGCTGGCCCGTAAATGTGTTGCGGTTTTTTCTAAGGATGTGTGTTCTTCAATTCGATTTGATTATTTTTGATAAATAAAAGATCTATTTTTGGAACATTCCATAATGACTTGTTCACATGACAAAATAAAAGTATAAGGAAATTACGTGGTGAATTTCAATGCCCTTGTTGCTATCATGAAGAAGAGACAAAGGAATATCTTTCGTGCACCTGCGCATTCAATCAACCATTTTAGGTTAGAAACAAACTTGGAGCTCAGAGTAGAAGTTATAAGGCAATTTGTATGCTCAGTCTGGAGTATTTGATTTTTGAGGAATAAATGTCAATTTCAAGCTAAGAAGGCAGATGTGGAATGTGCGTTCGGAATTCATAAACACAACTAGGAGCTGCAAGCACGAGCATTGCTACTCAGAAGGACTAGACAAGCAATGTATATTCAGCATTCCATGTTTACTATGTGCACATGTTATTGGGGAATACGTACTATGTACACATATTATGGGGATTATGTACTGTAAATCTAGAGGCAACACTAATAGTAAATTGGAAAAGCGAAGGTTTGAGGGGAGATCGGAGTAGTAACTTATCGAGAATTGCAAAAATGGATTGCATATTTCCCCCAATCTTGGCAAAGAGTGCCCTTTATAGCAAAAGTGCAAAACTAATTTCAATTGAGCAAGCCTGTAAGACAGCAAATGAAAATGGATGGGGAGTGTGAATATTTGGACCGACTCACTGGAGATAATTTGTGCGCTCAATGGAAACTCCAGCATATGTCAGAAATTATACTGTCCACCCGGTTATACAATTGCATTTGTACAATCGGGCCCACCAACTGCCTAATTGACGCCCCTACCATGCAAAAAGTAAATAACCCGCCGCCTAAAAAAAAAAACAAAGCCTGGTAACTGCTGCAACTTCAAAACACCACGACCCAAAAACTTCCCTTACTTTCTCTCTCCCAAAACCCACTCAACTTCGTGCTTCAGTTGGAGAAATTCTGCTACATTTGCTCACCGATTTTCTCAAGAAATCTTCACAAAATCGCCACTGAAATTTCAAATAAACAAAATTGAGGTAAGTTTTAGCAAATTCGAAATTTATTGGCATGATCTAAAGAGAACAACGAATTCGTTTGGCATTCTAGGTTTTAACAAAATCGCAGATTCATCGTCACGTTTTTCAAATGTTTACAGATGGAAGCTCAACGATCAGTATCGAAGAAGAGATGTGCTACTGATGCATCAAACACTTCTCAGAAGAGGTATGTTGACAACCTAAAAACTTCTTAAACCTAAAATTAGTTAGCAAAGGTGCATAACTAGTGAGCAGTATGTGCTTGTTCTTGATTTTTTCTGCAAATTTACGATGAACACATTTACTTTGATGTTCACTGATATATCTAAGACACTTTTACCTCAACTATTAGGATTCTATTTGATAGTGAGTTGTACCTTGTATTATGGTGAGCCATATCTTTATCGTAATGAGCTGTGAATTATGTGGTTGTTCCCGTACACATATGTCTGCTAAAGTGAGCCGTGTCTTATAATGTAGTGAGCAAAGGCTTGTATTTAGTGAGCGATAACAAAAATTTGGTGAGCTGTACATTATGTACTAGTGCCTGTCAACATATACATGCTCCAGTGAGTTGTGCCATATATTTTAGTGAGCTATGGTTTGAATATAGTAAGCCATGACAAAACTGCAGTGAGCTATGAATAACATGATAGTTCCTATCAACATATGCATCATATACTAACATCTATCTTATAATATACTCACCTGTCCTTTACACCCTAGTGCTCCGTGCATAGTGAGCCAAGGATTGTAAATAGTGAGCCA
The DNA here is from genome assembly GCA_029747015.1 of Carnegiea gigantea. Classification (NCBI taxonomy): domain Eukaryota; kingdom Viridiplantae; phylum Streptophyta; class Magnoliopsida; order Caryophyllales; family Cactaceae; genus Carnegiea; species Carnegiea gigantea. The sequence continues at coordinate 32,994 of JAKOGI010002285.1, forward strand.
TAATGAATATCTGGTGAGCTGTGGATTATCTGCTAGTGCATGTAAACATATGCATGCTCAAGTGAGTTGTGCAGCATATTTTAGTGAGCCATGTCAAAACTGTAGTGAGCTGTGAATAATATACTAGTTCCTGTCAACATATGCATCCTATACAAAAATCTATATTATAATATAGTCACCTTTCGCTTACACCCTAGTGTGCCATGCTTAGTGAGCCAATACTTGCATATAGTGAGCCATCACAAACATCTGGTGAGCTGTATATTATGTGCTAATGCCTGTCAACACATGCAAGCTCAAGTGAGTTGTGCCATATATTTGAGTGAGCCATGGCTTGAATATAGTGATCCATGACAACATTTGCATCCTATTATGACTTCTCTCTTATAATATATTGAGCTTCGCTTTACATCCTAGTGTTACCTTCCTCAAATTGTTAGGGAGAGTACCTTTTATTCTAGTGTGCTATCACATTTCCTGTAATATTAACATAATATCCAATAATATTTTATAACATAGGTCAAAGACAGAAGGGTCAATCACAAGCCCTGAAGACATCATCATGAACATTGTCAGAGACAACTCAAGTGAGCAAGTGAACGATAGGTAATTACCACTTCAAATACATGAAAAACAAACACAGTGCAGTCCACTGCGGTAACATTATCTGTTCCTTTTTTTTTTTCCAGCCCAAATGATCAAAACAAAACAAATCAAACAAATCAAGATGATATTCCTCATAAGTCAAGCCAAGGTATGAATACATTATATTATATGTTAATACCTGTCAAATAGTTAGCCCTGACATATGGGCTGGTGAGCCAATACAAATGTCTAGTGAGATGATAATCAAATGCAGTGAGCATACAACTATATTTAGTGAGCTGACCTGCAATTGTAATGAGTAGACACCTATGTTCAGTGAGCTGACCTATAATGTTGGTGACCATACTTTTTATTTTAGTGAGTTGAAATATACATATTGAGACACACATTACATTAAACATTACACACTTATTTACTTATACACCTTGTTCACTTATACAATATACCATGTCCACCTGCAGTAGAAGCAACCAACGCAGCTCAACCAAAGCATCAACAAACCCTAACCACCGCAATGGAGACAACCTCTGCTGAAAAAACAAGTTCAACAAGTACTACTGTAACCAAGAGAAGGCTGAAACAAGAAGCGAGGAAAAACAGAAATATTTATACTCTACCTACTTCAGAAGATGAACAGCCATAAGCTCCCACAGCAGAGGAGAGGAAGAGGTAGGACAACCATCTCAGTCTTCTTAGCAGGAAGAGTGAGCATAACAGTAATAGAGACCAGCAAACCCACCTCAACCAGCACTACAGCATCAGGGAAGAGACTCTGAGAAAACCATTACTGACAGTTATCAACAACCTTCTGAGGAAACAGATGACACGGTAGAGGACACAACTTACAAAATACCTCCCCCTGGCCATGTTGATGAATCAGACTCTGATGATGAAGTATTGGTTAAGAGAATAAAGAAGATAAGAGAAGGAACAAAGTTTAAGCCAAAGAAAATGAAACTGAGGGTAAAAAAGAGTGCTTAGTCATAACCCGAGAAGAAGGAGGATGTGAAAAAGAGTCCTAAACCTCCTGTAAAAAGTGCACAGCTCTCAGTTACAAAGCATAAAAAGGAAGATAAATCCCCAAAGAAGAAGCAGCATGTCCAAAAAAGTGCTGCTATACTTGTTGAAGGCCCCAAGTCCGTGCAATCAGTGCCCAAGCTTGCAGAGGGGGACACAAAGCACAAGAAGATCTTTCAATCAAGAATGTCATCATCAGGGTTTGTTGGCATGATTGCTCATTTCAATGACGCACAGACAAAGGCAATCCAAGAAATGGGGTTTGGAGGATTCCTCCACTTACAGGTCACAGAACTGCCAGGGATTTATGTAAGTGGCTAGTGGATAGATTTAATCCATAGCGGTCACCTTGTACATATCAAAAGAGAAAAGGATTGAGATTACATCAATGGATGTGCATATCACATTGGCACTCCCCATTGGTGGAAAGAAAGTTGAGGAGTTTTATGGGAAATAGCCTAAAGATGCCACATACAATCAAGTCCTTGATGCATGGAGAAAAGACTGGAATCTGCAAGATGGGACCCATAAACTGACCCAAATGCCACAATAGATTCTCAGTAAGACTGATGCAGGGGAGAGTTTCAAAAGAAACTTTGTAATGTACATGGTATCATGCTTTTTTAATTGGTTCAAAGAACGTACATTGCTCACCCTATTTTGCTAAGAATGTGGCTCATGTTGAGGACATAGCATCAATTGATTGGTGTCAGTACACCATTGACAGATTATGTGAATCTGTCAAAAAGAGGGCTTCAAACTTCGATGGCCCTATTCTATTCTTGATGGTAATTTCTTTGTACTATATCAGAATATCATGGTTTCAGTGAGCAAAATGTCATATCTAGTGAGCATCACATATAATTAGTGAGCAGACGATATATTTTAGTGAGCAGTCCAAAACTTTTGGTGAGCTAAACATATGTCATTTTGTGCATGTCAGATACTTCAGTGAGGGCAACATAAATTATAGTGAGCAGAAGATATATTTTAGTGAGCAGTCAAAAACTTTTGGTGAGCTTAACATATGTCATGGTGAACATGCCATATACTTTAGCAAGCGCAACATACATTGTAGTGAGCAGAATGTGTATTTTAGTGAGCATACGAAAACTTTTGGTGAGATGTCATATTGAGCATGTCATATACTTAAGTGAGAGCAACATACATTATAGTGAGCAGAAGATGTATTTTATTGAGCAATCTAAAACTTTTGGTGAGCTTAACATATGTCATGGTGAGCTTGGCATATACTTTAGTGAGCCCACCATACATTGTAGTGAGCAGAAGGTGTATTTTAGTGAGCATACAAAAACTTTTGGTGAGCTATACAGAATAACTACAAAGAACATTTGTCTTATAGATGCTATATCTTGATAGGGTTCTCTTAACAAGGAGGACTATTCAGAGGCAATTCCCAACAATCAAGGGCTAGACAACAGAAAAGCTAAGGAAAAGAGTCAGAGAAGAGAGAAAAGCCCATTAACCTGCTGGAATAGAAGCGCCAAAGGGCTTTGGAAAGGGAAGAGTAGAGCCTCCGATACAAATACCCAAGGAAGTGCATGCTGACCCACCTCTAACAAAGCAACCTCAGCCACAAAAAGAAGAACATCAAAAGATCTTACCAGAAAATGATGAACCATCAGAGTTAGAGGTAACATTTATTTCTTTGTTTCATTTATAACAATCAAACACAATGAAATATTTTCAGCAAATATGTATCTAATATCTTACAACACTTGAATGTTGTCCACATTGCAAAAAGATATGGAAGAAGTGGCTGAAGTATCAAAGGCTTTAACAAGTGCGTTCAAGAGGTACAGGACATTCATGGACTGCTTGTCAAAAAGGTACCAAAACAATGAAGCACTGAAGAAGATAAAAGATAAGGCCATAAGCATGTTCACTTCCTCCTGTGAGGCTCAAATCTCCAAATCCCCACCAATGACCCAAAGAGAAAAGCACGATGGAAATGCTGAGATACCATCATTCAGTCAAGATGATGAATGGCGGAACAGAGCTTATGTACTTGAAGCCATAATTGAATTGGAGAATGCGTTTGTAAGGCAACAACAGACTAGCAGCAACAACGGCAAAGCTACTGCATCCAGGCAATGTCCTAATGACATGCCAAGTTTTAAGCTCATTGATGATAGCCAAAGCCCAACTGTTGTAACACAGCCAACACCAGCATCACTTCATACACCACCTTTCTCCCCCCTGCAAATGTAGATCAAGCACCACCACCCTCCCCCACGTCAAAGACACATCAGAAGCCACCAACTTCCGCTTATCCATAGACACTTCAGTCACCACCACCTTCCCCTCCTCCACAAACACATCAGACACCACCACCTTCCCCTCCTCCAAAGGAACATTAGACACCACCACCTTCTCCTCCCCCAAAGGAACATCAATCACTTGCCCCTTCCCCTCCTCCACAAATACATCATGCACCACCACCTTCCCCTCCTCCACAGGCATATCAAACACCACCACCCTCCCACCCACAACACCCTTCACAAACCCTTGAGACACAGCCAGCATATGAATCATCTCAAACACCACCACCACCACCAATTCCAGAGACACAAACAGATGGGGAAGAAAAGCAGAAAAAACTGAAGGCGAGCAGAAATGTCAAGCAAGAGAAGAAGGAAAGAAGAAAAAAGAAAAAAAGGATGGTAAGGATTTGCATTGACCATGCTTTCACATTCAGTGACCATACCATATAACTTGGTAAGCACAAGACATATGTTTGTGAGATGGTGAGCATAACACATGTATTAGTAAGCATAACCAATAACGTGGTGAGCAGAAAACATGTATCAATGAGCAGAAGTTAAAATTTTGTGTGCATAAAGTACAACTTGATGAGCAGAACACATATGTTGGTGAGCAGAAGTTATATTGTAGTGAGCGTAGTGTATAACTTGGTGAGCAGAAGTTATAACTTGGTGAGCAGAAGTTATAACTTGGTGAGCAGAACACATATGTTAGTGAGCAGAAGTTATATTGTAGTGAGCGTAGTGTATAACTTGGTAAGCAGAACACATATATTAGTGAGCACAATTTATATTTTAGTGAGCACAACAAGTATTTCAGTGAGCTCAACAACTACTTTGGTGAGCACTTACTCATATTATGTATGTAGGAGAAGAGCACAGCAAGAAGCCCAGCTATCAACCGAGGAGAGACAAAGGCCCAATGACAGAGCTCCTCTGCTCTCCTTTTGTGCAGAGAATAACCAAGATTACAGGGGATTTATCAGCCTATGAGAGGATGGTAGCTGAATATGTATTCCATCCGTCACAAGACCTTGATTCAAAGTCAGCACATAACTCTGACACATACCACACTTAAAAAAACTTAAAATAAAATGAATATAAACTTAGATTGTTTTATTTTTACTTTTCTTACTGAACCAGTGAAGAAATCTTTGATAACGACATACATGTTGCATATCGTTATTACATGTCTACCATGCGTCCACGAGAATACATTGATGCTTAGGTGATCAATGTTTGGGCTGCTATCCTCAAAAATTTGGAGAGAAAGAGAAGTGAAGGATCTCCAAGAAGATTTTTTACAGAAGTGGATGCAATGGTAAGTACATACTTATTTTACATTTACACAAACACACATAATCAAGCAACTAATTGTACTGCTGCAAACATTCAGTCAACCTCGGACCCCTCGATAAATCCAGCAAAATCAATGAAGGCAAGGTACATTGATTTTGAAATAATTCTTCAAAAAGAATTCCAGAGATGTGACAAATGGATCTCAAGAAAACTATTACATCTGGTAAGCAATGATGTAATACATTTTATTTGTTTATAAAAACATCACATTTTATAATACTAATCATTCTCCAATTTCAAGGTGTTCTTCCCCGTATGTCATAAGAAGTACTTCTTCATCTTCTGCTTTGATTTGAAGAAGGACAGGCTTGATATTATCGACAACATGCACATCACTGCTTCATACAAAAGCACATATGGAGAAACCCATCTGTTAGTGGTATGTGCAAATACTCACTAAATCATTTACTGCATAATACATCAACACAAAAAACTGGTGAGTTTACAAATGTGATGAGCTAACACATATTATTACTGAGTTAACACATAATATTGGCGTGCTAACACACGTATTTGGTGAGCTCATGTGTATATCTAGTGAGCTAACGCACATATTTGGTGAGCCAACACATATTCGTGGTGAGCCAACATACATATTTGGCGAGCTAATATCCATTTCCAGTGGGCTAAACAAAATTATTTATTCTACACAGGCAAGATCTTTTGGAAGATTTCTTCAAGAGAGTGTTGGTCACCCCAAACATGAAATTGTGAAGAACATAAAACCAGCGAGAATGAGAATGCACTGGAGGACAAGAGGTAATGTCACAGACTGTGGAATTTTTTTGCATGAGGTACATAGAGACTTAGATAAATGGGATTGTGGCTTCAAGAAAAATGAAGTAAGTTTATCAAACATTTGTTCTCTACAGAAATATGTTCAAAATAAATACAACACTTACTAATGGTTCATTTTTATTTTTTTTTTGGGTTTTGTTTGCAGGATAAAAATCTGCTTGATATAATGTGAGCAAGGTACTGCTATGAAATCGTCAACAATGAAGACAACATATATAAAAATAGGGTGAAGAGGCTCGCCAAAGAGTTCCGTGATAAACAACAAGCAGAAGTGAATGCAATATCAGCCCAACCTCCAGTACAAACATCATGACTAATTTTAGAATAATTATAGAAACTTATGTTTACAGTCTAATTTTTAGCTAGACTAAGTTTAACTTAGACTGTTACAATTCATACCTTTATTTATGGTGAACTACTAGTAAATAACATTCACTATTTGATATCTTTTATTGATTACTATATCAAATTCCAGTGAGCTATAATACAAATGGAGTGAGCTCGTACCAAAATCCAGTGAACAATAACTTTTACTATGCTAAATACTATAAATGCATGCAGAATCAACATACAGTGATATTTTCTTTGTAATGTTAACTCAAATATTAAAGTGTTCAGCATGTCATTGTCATGCAATGCTATTCTTTTACAATGTAAAGTCATCAAAAACATTACATTACTTTTGTGGAAAAAAGTGAGCTAACACATGAAACTAGTGAGCTAAGAATCTTCAACAGTGAGCAACAAATTATAAGTGTCAAAAGTATTCACCCTACTATAACCTTAAAAATTATTCAGCATCATTTACTTAAACTTCAAAGAAAAACACATCATGATGATAAAGAATACACATTCGACCACTATTAATCAAGTAACAGATTTACATTAATCAAGTAACATACTATTGATTCAACTCATTGCGAGAAATTGTATCCCCATTTGTTTGCCTCAACCTTTCATAAAAAATCAAGCTGAAAACCCTATACATTTCATTAAAGTCTACTGCTAGATTAGATGCAACATGGGCATTAGATGAACCTACAGCAACAACCTAAACCACCACAACAAAAACGTATTGGTAGTAAGCATATATATGCATATAGTGAGCCAACGTACAAATATAGTGAGTGCAACGTATAAGATTAGCAGTGTGAGAACTGAAAATGTAGTGAGCCGATACAAACATTTAGTGAGCGGAGCCAATATATTAGTGAGCATAGTAAAACAATTAGTGAGCCAAATACACATATTAATTGAACTACTATTAGTAGCAGAATCAGCAAACTGTAAAACGATATTAATATAAGAAATATACATGATTAAATCAGCTTATCAATAGAAATTTACCTGATCTTGAGACACAACTCCTCCATATCTTGAACAAAACTTTGCCTTCCTTGATCTAACAATGTTTGATATCTTCTCCATCGTACTCTTCCTCCTTCCATTCCTTTCACTTTTCTTCCTCGAACCGTTAGGATTACCAATGATTTTGTTATCACCACTGGATTGTTGATCATTTCAGTCTCAGAAACATAAACAAAACCAACAACACCAACAACATCACCCTTCAGCTTCGCAAAGGCTTCTTCACATAGCTTTCTTACTTGAGTATTTGATTCACTTGCAAGAAGCAAAGCCTCAAACTGCCTATGCATCTGAACCCTCCACATGGAACCGGAAGCACCAGATGCACTACTACTGCTTACAGCTTCTTCTACAGCACGTGGGGCTCTTGCTAGCCTAGTCCATCGTTTCAAAATATATTAATCAGGGACTTTAGCCACACAATGAACATTGAAAATACGCAAGCAGTGGCAGTAGAGAATACCACTCTCACTGTACTTTTTACAATCGCAAACAATGTTGTGGTCTGGTAGATTAAACCTAACCACAAACCCAAACTTCTTCGAAAGTCGATTCTCATACACAACATATGTATGCTCTATACCGTACGACATTTCACTTGAGCTAAGAAGATCTTGACAGCACCCTTCTCCTTTAATGTACTCATTCTCAAACACTTTGTACAACTTGTTCGTATAGATCTTTGAAGCATGCTGCAAAATGCTAACATGTGGCAAGTACATTTCGAGAAATCCATCCTTATTTTTCACATTCTCATCCTTCTCCTTAATCCTCCACTCAGTAACAACGTCACAGAATATATTGTAAAAATCAAACAACCCACAAGTGGCATTGACTCTCTTTGACAAAAAAGCATTTATTGACTCACTTCTTTGTGATGATAAAATGCCACCAGAGAAAAAATCCTTGCAATAGGCTGGACACCATTTTTCTTTCAACTGAAACAGTCTAACCAACCAAGCATTTTCAGCACAATTATACTCTTCAACCAGCCTAAAACACAAAACTAGTTACCAAAAAAATAATAAATTAGTGAGCAGAAAATGTAACCCTGGTGAGTAGAAGGCATAGTCCAGTGAGCAAAACATATAGCCTTGGTGAGCAGACACTAAAGATTAGTGAGCATAAAGCAGTAACTTGGTGAGCACAATAAAAATCAGCAAGCACATACAGGGCTTACCTTTGCCAACAAAAGTTAAACTCTGCTTCTGTATCATATCTCATTAAAACATGGTCAAACTTATCGACAAATCCATCCAATACTCTAAGATGACCAATATTCTTTTTGAAATTCTCCAAGATGTGCCAAGTACACAGCCTATGCTTTGCCAATGAGAATACCTTTTCAATAGCATTTGCCATAGAAAATGCTTGATCCGTCATGATAGTTTTCGGTTGAACATTACCCATAGCTTCCAAGAATGTTTCAAATAACCACACAAAACTCTCAATCTTCTCATTCATCAAAAACCCACATCCCACCATAACATTCTTTGCATGGTGATTCATACAAACAAAAGGTGCACAAATCATCTCGTAATGATTGGTCCTATGTGTTGTGTCAAACACAACGAGATCACCAAACAACATGTAATCACATTTCATTTGTGTATCTCTCCAAAAGAAGCACGTCAAACAATCGTCCGTGTCCAATTTAAACTTATAAAAAAAATCTTATCCATTACCACACCTAGCTTCTAAAACACACATCAAATGGTTGGCATCGCCCCCATCTAAGGTCCTCTTGACTTCATTTGCAACACTATTGTATGCATCCCTCTCCCTAAAACCAAGTGATGGTGAACCCCCGGCCTCATTTCTCAGAAGATGATATGCATGCGAAACTTTTATACCATTTCTCCTCATCTTTTGGAAATAGTCCACATGAGCTTTCTCAACTTTTTTATGTGACTCGACTTATGCACCTCATCTTCCAAAAGCAGTTCATAATTATGAACCATATCATGCTTCTTACAAACCCATTCCCCATTTGATTCAATGTAAAATATAACTCTAACTTTACAATTACACATCCGGCTCCGTTTGGTAAATGTCTTGTCTTGTTTCCCTGGACACCTTTTAACACCTTGTTTGCTGCAGCAAAACTCCCTTGAACGAACCTCTTGTGACCCCTCTCTCCTTCGCAACTTGTCACACCTAATGGAAAAACCCTTACGGAAAGCGTACTCGTTGTATACCTCGAATGCAACATCTAGAGAACTGACCCTTTTACCAATCAGCTCTGATTCTTCGCATTCCTTTACTTCAACAACACATTCATCACCATCTACACATTTCTCCTTATCAATCACAACATAGTTAGATACACCACCAACACCGTTACCATCATCAGAAGCCACACCTTTGCCCTTTGAACCACCAGTAGGATTACACAAAATCCTAATATAATAATCCACTTCAGCTGCCCCAGAAATACAACGATCTAATGTAGATGTGTAAAACAAAGTATCATCTGCATAAACAAAAAGTTTGTTGTGATGAGCTATAATGTCACATTGATGAGCACATGTTTCAGTCCAGTGAGCCAAAAGCTTGTCTTAGTGAGCACATAATGCTATGTAGCGTGGTCGAAGGGAACAGATTCTGTTCCATGATAGGGACAAAATTTAATATATGAATTACATTTCGTGAGCACTGAAACTGATAAATGATTCATGCATACATGGATTCATGCATACAATGTGAACCTCATTGAGCTGAATATATTTTATTAGTGAGCCAATGACTATACACAGTGAGCAGAGAACATATATTGGTGAGTTGTTGTTTCTCATATATAAGTAAAAATATCATATAGAAAAACAACCATAACATTTGTGGTGAGCTATAATGCAAACTTAGTGAGCCCACACTTCAATCCTGGTGAGCTAAACGTTACTTTCAGTGAGCCAAAAACTCATAACGATAAGCAATCGCTCCTCATATATCAGCAGCCAAAATTCATCTAATATTCAACAATTAAACCACATAACCATTCTAAACTTGTACCTTAACCGAAATTAACACAAAACACAACTAAAACAACCAATCAAACATTCTGCAAAAATAAAGACCAGCAAATCGCAAATTAAAACACGCAATAACAATTGCATTATAATGTCAGATCAAGACACCAGAACAATGAATGCGTACCAGTTCAAACAACTCCAAACTAAGTAATCAAAAATCCACGCATACAACTTCAAAATACGAGCACACAAACAGAGATCGAAAAACGATATCAAACCTAACAATGAAGTCGCGTTTGATGAAGATTCAACATCAACAGCAACGTTCAGATCAAATTTAAGCATTTCGTGAAGAACTGGCAGAACGGAATTACAACAACGATCACTGAGTGCGAGAATGAAAGAGCATGAAAACGGCAAACGCCAAGTTCAAAAATTGAGAAGAATGATTTTTTTCTTTTTAAGAGGAAGTTCAAATAGGCAACGCATATAACAGCTGGGAGGTAGGACCGGTTGGACAAATGAATTGTCCAACCGGTTTTACGTAATAATTTACGAGCATATGTACTCATTCAAGCATCAATGATGTTTGATCCACAAGAAATGTGTTGTCGACAGTTGAGAACAATATGCTTTATCAAGGTTGCTAGATTATTCGTCAGAGAAGCACATAGAAAGGATGTCTAGCACAAAAGAGAAAGCTGCTACATTAGAATTATCATTACGTATCACAAGCTAAAAAAAAAAAAAATTGCCTAGAAGGCTATATAAGATTTGTGGATGTCCTTGTCAAGGGTTGCATCAAGGAGCAGCAACTGCTAAAAAATAAGTGTTTACAAATGTATTAATCAGTTTTATTGATTGAAATTTTATTTTTATTATTTAGCCATATATTTATTTAAGTATAATGTTTATTGTAGATATTAGATGAATTTCAATTAATGAATTAATCTTTCATTCTTCAAAAAATAAATAATAAAAACAAAATTTGTTCAAGTAACATTGGTCACAAATTAGCCCAAGCATTAACCCATAACCCTATCTCCGAACTAGGCTATAATTTACAGCCATTAGCATGGACAAGGGTCATGGAATGTATTGTTTAAAAAAAATATCAATTACCAACACAGGTTGGTCTAAATGGTTTGTCACTTGTTCCTCTTAAATAAGGTCCTAGATTTGAATCTTGTAAATGAAGGAAATTTGTGATAGGAGAGTTCTACTCTTTTATCGGGCAAACAGTAGTTTGACTTTAGTAAAATTGAGGATCCAAGACCAAAAGCGAGAGCATCTATTTGGTGAAATATATTTAAAACGAGTCACGGCTTCTTTTATTGAACGTGTTTGGGGTTGTATTTCTCCCTCAAGCGGTCAAGCCTATTTGGGGATATATCTCGAGTTTGAGGGGTCTTGGGTGCGTTTGAACAGTGTATGTCTCCCTTGGGCATACTAGGCTACGTAATTTGGGATGCGAAATGGGCGATACGCTACCTAAATGAGCAGTACACCACATTGGATGATACTTCAATATGCAACTACAAAGACCCCCCTCTTGGAAATTTGGTGATGGGCAAGGTGCAGTGTGGTGGACTACGAGGTTGGGTTGATTCTCATTTGGGACACCATAAGTGAAAACAAGAAGAAAATAGAAGCATCGTTAGTATTGGTCCTTACATTATTAGAGTATTTGTAATATATTTACCCACATATCTGATATTGCTCGTCATTATGAGCATATAAGCGCAAATAAAATTTTAACACAAATTCAGCTAATAATGAGTGGAGTGACTTACAAACTTATATACATGATCAGTCTTTTTGATTTTATCAATGTGGGACAAACTCTATTTTCACATTTCAACACAGCCTCTCAGTGTGATTATCAACAAGGCCCAACACAAGGGCAATTTTAATCAAATGGGGACGGTGACAAATTAAGATCAAGCAACCCGTTTCGATGCTGTGTTAAATTTTTTTTATATAAATTGGGCCATAGACAAAAAATTATGTATATAGGCTCAAATGAGATTCCAACCTGAAACTAATTGACAGGGAACGGAGTGACACATAAGCTCATATACATGTTCAAACCCTTTAATTTTATCAATGTAGAACAAACCTGACTTTCACATTCGAAGAAGATCTATACCTTCAAAACAACTCTATTACTACTAATTCAAATTCTACATCAGTACAAGGTCGCGTCCACATTCATTACCATAATCATTTGAATTGACAGGCAAATAAAAGCCAAAATATTGATAGACATCCATATTATTCTACACCACACACGAGGAATTAGGAAACACTTATTACACAAAGGGCGAATACAGCCATAAATAGAAAGGGGGTCAGTGCTTGCTTGGCCCCATGGATGACATCAATCATCGAATTCAGATTCCACTGGTAGAGCTGAGCTTGTTAGTGCTTGTTCTTTGGCTTCTTGACAATCATCACAGAGCAGTGAGCATGATGTGCACAGTAGTCACTCACACTGCCGAGCACAGCCCTGCAGTCAACATCCAAGTCATTGTTGTTAGTAGTGGTGGATCCAAAAATCTAAAAACAAAGGTGTCCACTTCATGATTCGTCAACTTACAATAGCATCAGTACCTTATTATGGGTAAAGAAGTTTATGCAGAGACGAATATTAGACAATTTCGCAGAGCTAAAGGTTCTGAAGGTCCTTGAGGATGCCCATTTTAACAAGGCATATCTTGCTTTGACTGTCAGTTTAAGTCTTTTAATCAATTTATCATTCAGTGTCAATCGATTAGAATTCCTAAGACCGCACCTAACAGGGACATCACTTTCCAACCAACTCAATATATATACAGAATAGGGCAAGCAATTGGACCAAGCTGTGTGAGCTCAATTAGTAGTCAATTGTCATGTGGCAGGTGCCCGTGTGCAGGGGTCCAATCCCCATTTGGGGGTGCAGATTCTTCTAGTAATAGAAGATCCAACAGGAGCTATAGGATCATCCAATGAGCAATGATTTGCAGTGTGAAATGGACAATTGCAAATTTGTCTGCCCCTCTATTTTGATAAGGATTCAGAGCATGAATTTAGTAGTCATTTTCTATGTGGCAGATGCTTAGGTCTCCCTATTCCACTCGGGCGCTGGACTAGTAGAGATTCTTCTAATAATAGAAGAGCTAGGGTAAGCTATAAGACTATCCAATGAGCCAATGATTTGCATTCTGAAATGGACACTCGCAAGTTTGTCTGTCTGCCCCTCTATTTAGACAAGGATTCAAAGCAGGAGAATGCAATCTATCCATTTGGAAGGTGATGTAAAAGGAACACAGGAATCATCCTACGGATACCATTTTTGAATAGTATAGGAACTCAAGACCTCTATCTAATCAAACTAGACCGGACAAGACAAAACCAGATGTTTATCCCAAATTCGCACCAGTGGCAGCGCCCGGGGGGGTGGGGGAGTGAAAGGTAAGGATCCCCATGATTAAATTGCAAAGTGGTGATTTCATTGTACCCTAAATTGAAAGGCAATCGGTTGCAATCAGAAGCTGAAGATTTTGGCCAATGTGGTTATCATGCAGACTAGTTCAGCTTTCCAGAAGGTAAAAAGCAAACGCAAGACTCAGATCAGCATGATCCCTTCACTCACGTTTCATGGCATGCTTCACAGCAGAATCAAAATTATTCAGCTTGCAAGAGTTTAATTACCTTTTAATTGCTCCATAACCATGACTTCCCACAACCAATATGGATGCATGGTGTTTCTCAACAGCCTCACAGAGACCATTCCTAGCATCACCTTCAACAACTTCCACAAGAACATCATTCACCTGTGACAGAACAGATATTAACTGAGCTCTACTAGCCCCAAGAATGCAAAAGCTAACAAGCAAGCAATGCCTACACTATGGACGGTAACAGCTGGAAGTAGTGGATTCCGATCTACAAGATAGTCAAATCAGATATTTATATGTGACTGGTTCTTTAATCATGCAGTTTTAATTACGTGTTTCTCAACCAGAACAACATGGTACAATCATCGTTACCTCATCTCACCTTTCTAATAAAAACCAAACCAAACTTGAGCACTACCAACGAGAATAGGTGCTGAGGGAGGACTGCATATGTAAGCAGTTTTATTCCCACAATAAAATTCTAGAGAGACAATTCTCGATAAATTCTAAATTCATTAAAGCTCAAATTCCTGTCAAAAAAGAAGTACTATTTAACAAGAAATTTTGCTTTGTTCCCCTGCACTCCAAAGTTGAAAGTTGAGCATACCGATTTAGAGATGCACAACTCCTTAGCCTTCTCTACAACTCTAGCAGCTATCTTCTTCAAGTCCGATTCCACATATGGTAAGACATCTACCCCTCCTGCAGTGTTGATAATAACATGAAGCCAATTCTAGTTATAAAAAAACAACTGAACATGAGATACAACAGTAGGCAATAGCATTAGCCAGAGCAGTGCAGTTAACAAAAGACAGACATCTCTATTTCAAAGTGGAATACATATTTTCATGCAGTGTTCGATATATTCTTACATTTCAGAAAGGCTAAGCTGCTCTGATCGGATCAGCACAAATCGAGGTATATTCCAAACTAATTTCAAAGCTTAAAGGCACCCTGTGTGGAGTAAGAGAACTTTCTTCTCGATTCAACATACAGATAGTCTTAGCTTAGTTATATATCAACACAACATGATGAGTACATTTCATTTCAACTCAAATTAAATGCTGAAAGTCCATAACTTTTCCCTTAAGAAGGGAAGTCGAATAGGTATACAAAATATTTCAAACCAAGTCAAGCCTCATGGGGGCTAACTTGTTGGGGTAAGGGACATCAATGTGAATGGCATCGTTGTAAGTTTCCAATCTTCAGCTCTCTTGTAACACCAGAACCGATTTTTCAGTTCAGGAAAATCCTGAACGAAAATTCCAGTTAATCGATTTTCAGTAAACTGAAATTTTCAATTTAGCCAAAATCCGAACCATAATAGACCAGAAAAACTGGTTACTTGATTTTTTTGTTCATTTACTGATTAACCGTATATGACTAAATTTTAGAATTAGGAGATCTAGAGGTAGAGACGTGCCCCCCCCCCCCCAAAAAAAAAACACACCAGGAAACCGACCCAAAAAGCAGTTGAGCCGAATTGGGTTCTCCAAAAACAATTCTTTAAAAAAAAAAAGATAAAAGTTTTAGTTTCAGGTAATCGTTGGCTAACATTGGCCAAATCAAAACTAAAAAAGTTTTCGGTTCATTCGGCCAAGCTGCTTCTTAGAGAAACTAGTATGATTAATCGGCTCTCAGCTCACTTTTTTGGTTTTGGTTTCGGTATCGGTTTTGGTTTTGTCCACCTCACACCCTTGCCAAAAATGTTAAACAGTTGATTACAAGTTCACTACCAACTTGAGCTAGCAGTCTAGACTTGGCAAGTGGTTCATTCGGTTAAAATACAAGTCAGGTTAAATTTCGGTCAGGTCATGTTTCAGGTTAGGTAACATTTCAGGTTGGTTCAATTTGGGTAGGATGAACTTTAGTTCACGTCGATTTTGGTCCAACACTTTTGTCATGCAAAAATAAGCACTTTTATAGAAAATTTCGGATCGAGTATGATTCGGTTCGGGTCAATTCGGGTTTCGTGTCCATTTTCGTGTGAGCATATTTCGGATGTCGGATTGGATATGAGTTTGGATCATTCAGTTCGGATTTTGGATCTCTGGTAAGTTTTGTCATATCTAGCTAGAACCTGTCATTTATGATTTTAATAAAAATAATCTCAAAACCAACACATCAAATGAAAGGTTAAACAAAATAATGAAATAAACGCCAAGGAATCATTAGTTGTTTGTGCATCAGTTTTTTAACTTTCGATTTTAGTTAGTCAAGGATTTTGAAGTGTTGAACAAAAACTGTATTATTATTTATTATTAATGGGTTGTTAAACAGGTTAAAGTTGTATTAGATTTATGTTTATGTCAAACATAAACAGGTTGATAAATTCTTGATCTGAACCTAACATGTTTATTAAACAGGTTGAAAATTTAGGTTGGTAATTTAGTGTTAGACCTGATAAAACTGACCTGAGACCCGATACCCGAACCGAGCAACCCGTACCTATATCTGAACCAACAACCGAAATTGGATGAACTGATTTCGACCCGAGCACCCGAAGTAACCCGACCCATACCCGAACACAACCCGAAATCTAAAATGAACTGAAATGACCCACACCCGAAATGACCCGATCTAATTCAAACCTGATCCATAGTGACCCGACCGAAGTGAACCGAACATGAACAACCCGACCCCGATTTAAAACTGATCCGATTCTTACCCAACTCAATTGTACCTGAATGAAATTCGAACCTGAGTATACCTGACCCCAATATAACCCTAGTCGAGTGAGTGACCGAGTTTGAGTGAGGGTCTTGAATTTTTAGGTTTTTCTGTTAAAATTCTAAAATTATTATTAGTAGTGACTTTTTTTTTGGGTTTTAAACTAGGGGGGTTCTGAAGTTTTCAAACTCAATTCGCTGAGTTTAGGAGAGAAAAACAAAATACCTTAGGAGGGAAATTTTACAAATGAAATCAATGGAAAACTTAACAGGTGATAATTTTAAATTTTTACTTCGATAGACATGTAGTAAAAATATAAGAGAAAAAATATTTGGTCAAAATAAGAATTAAGAAAAGATAAGCATAATTAACAAATTATTAAACTTATAAGGATCTAGTAATATTTTACTATTTAATTGACTTAATAACTTAATGCATGCTAGGATTATAATATCATTCTGTGATTACCATAAAAAATACTATACAACTGATTTACGATCCTAAATCATCTTCATAACATGTCAAACTCTATATAATCATATTCAAGAATGTAAGTTTGTATATGATCTGATCATAATGTTATTCATTTTGAATTTTAGATATTTAAATTCCAAGTCTCGACTTTCGACAACCAATATTCACAATCACATAAATGTAATGGCATAATATTATTTGACACATACTCATATATTGTAGTTGCTTTTGAGTTTTGACTCATTGAGCACATGTAGATCAAGTTGTTAATCCCACAAAGACAAACATTTGGATCTTGATGTATGATCACTTAACGAGCTATCTAAAGAACTTGAATCAATTATTGAAAATGTCGACTTGAACTAACCTATTTCTATTTACCAACTCCAAATATGACAAACGTGGAGTTATGAACCAACATCAGGGTCAAAATTAAAAAAAAAATAGTATTTTCTTTCTGTTTTTTGTTCATTTTTCAAGGTAATTTTGGTATTGAATCAAATGAGACAATTGACTCATAATTGACGTTAGGTTAGTTCACTGGTTTTGTCATAGCATTGCCTCAATTGAGATGCTTGAAACTTGACTTAACAACCCATAATTCTTTGGTTAATTGTACGATGCATATGATATACGGCCATGCATGGGTTGTATTTGCAACTTGCTAACTTTTATAGTAAATTTATAACTAAGCCCTAAAAATTTCCATTACAAAAGTCTCTTTTGATTTTACTTGAACTTACACACACACACACACACACACACATATATATATATATATATAAAAAAGTGTTTTAAATATAAAATATAGACTTATAAACATTACTGTATGAATTAAAAGAAGAGTATAAAATAAAGGGTCTGTCTAATTAAACCAGTTTTACCTTTTAAATATAATTTAAGAGTAAAAATGAATGAAAATATTCACTGACCCGAAAATAACCCAACTTAATTTATGTCCAACCCGATTTACAACCGATCTGACATTCACCCGAACATTGAGCCGAATCCCACCCGACCCAAATTAGACTCGACCCATATCCGATCCAAACCGGGTTACCGTAGACAACCCGAAACAAACCCGACCAAAACTTCACCCGTACCCGACCCGAACAAGGTTGACCCGAAAGTGAGCCAAACCAAACTCGAACCTGATCCGAAGATGATTGACCCGAACCAAACTAAGACCCGGCCCGTACTCGATCCGAATGCCCTATTTGTCAGGTCTATTTAGCGTAAAAACAACGAACATCCCATCCCCGTGAGAAGAGCGACAAAATCAAGACAATAAAAAAGAAAGGGACAAAATCAATCGAGTAAACAATCAATCGGATCATTTGATAGCTCAACTTTCAGGACTGAAATCAGCAAAATTTTATGATACTTGCGCGAAAATCAGGATTAAAACAGCATCCTAAAGCAAAAATAGACAAAAATGGGCAAGTCAAAAGCAGCTAAACAATCAAAAGGGAACTAAAAACGAGCAGAAAGAGAGGGTAATACCGGGGCCAGCCATGCCAATGGCGAAGGAAGGAGCAGGTTTAGCATGAACAAGGACCAGATTGAACGGGTAATTGGGAGCTCCAGGAGCAAAGAAGTGATCGAGAACCCATTCCAAAGCGTAGAAGCTCTGCTGGCTGTCGTCTATTCCCACCACCATCACCTCCTTCTCTTCCGCCATTTCTCTTAGCTCTTTCTCTCTCTAAACTTTGCGGAGTGTCTGAATTGGAAGTTGAAAACTGTAACTACACGTATGATTGCAGGTTGGGGGTACGAATCTTACTGTCTATCTTAATTTACAGTAGTGGGCAGGAGAGAGAAGATTGTGATGTCACGTTGGACGTTGCGGAAGGTGATACCTCATCTCTTCTTTTTCTTTCCTTTTTCCTCCTCTCGCCTTCTTTTGCTCAAGCGAAAACGTGAACATCTTGTTTTCCAACAAAGTTAGTTCCATCGTCGGTATGGGCGCCCATGGGATAATTGATAGCATCACGTAATTTTACACTAATTTTTCTAAAAAATAAAGACTATTTTATATGTTTTTTTTTTAAGTTGTCACTAACCAGTAATCACCTCTATCATACTATAAATTTATCTCCTATTATGTATTTATATTAAGTGAAATGATAATGTCTTCATATAAAATACTTGTTAATTATATTGCAGTTTTAAAAATTCCACCTTCATGTATTAAATTGAAATAAGCAATATATAATAAAATAGTGAAAGAATATTGCAAATAAATCAGCTAAATTTGTCTTTTCATTTATGATTTTTCATACTTATTGAATTATGCATTCAATATTTCTACACGGACAGGATTGAATTGATTAAGGTGTCATTTGTACCTATCAATTGATAATTAATTATAATTATTGAAAATTTGAGATTTTAGACCATAAAATATATTAGTTTAGTTCAAGGTAAGAGATCACTACATTACATATATCATCACCCTTATATTTCTCAATAGGTTTAGTGTGCAGATCCTATAAACAGGTTATCTAGCTGATACTTAAACCGCATTAATTAATTTTGAATTAATGTGATATATGACTTGATTTAGATATGGGCTGAATGATTTTAGGTATCTATTGACTTGGATTAGTTAATTTTGGTTCAATTAACTTGTCATGTAAAGATAACCAATTTTTAAAAATTTCAATTGAAGCGAATTCGATTCCAACAAGTAGTCAGGCTAAGTTGAATTTTGATTCCAAACTAGGCTAATATGTCCAGAGGCTTCAATCGAGTGTTAGTTTCTATCACTCGTTCAAATTTCAAGTCTTGAGTTACCTTTGCTAAGTTTATTGTCATTCTTTCATCTGGTTTATGACTTGTTTAGGTCCATACGTGATAGAATTAAGGAATGCCTTAAAGTAATCTAAACATTGAATAAAAGGGGGTATTTTTGACATTGGTTTAGGGCAGACTGATTTTAGAATCGACATACTGCCTACTACTCCTTACTTTGCCTATTACAATCCTTACAACTATATATTTTGCATATTTATTTACACTTCCTTGTTATTCTGAATTGCTTCTTATCACCGATCATTCCTTACTATTTCTTACCACCTATCACTAGTTTTTACTTTTAAAATAAACCTACCCTTAGAACACTATAGTGGTGTCAGTGTAGAGCCTAATAATAAGCCTATGATCTACCATCTATAGTGGCGTAGCAATGATTCGAAACACGGAGTATTGGGATTTAGCATAAACCAACCAAAAAAAAAAAGTCATAAAATTACCACAACCCTCAGTGCCCAATCAAGAAGGCAAGAACTTTAATTTCTTAGTTCAAGAGTAACACTAACTTTAGTCAATTATTTAACATGAATTTAATTAAAATTAGTAAATTAAATATAAATAAATGAGTAATAACTAATAACCAACCAAATTACCCCAACGGTAAGTCCCCAACCAAGAAGACAAAAATCCAAATTCCTTAATTCATGAGAAAATCACTAAATTAACCAATTATTTAACACGAATTTAACCAAATTAGCAGACTAAACATAAACAAACAAGTAATAATCAACTAAATTACCTGATTTCTCGACTCATGAATAAATCACTAAATTAATCAATTATTTAATATGAATTTAATAAAATCAGCAAATTAAACATAATTATTTACAAAATAAATCATTATTTGCACTACGCAATGGATTGGAGCGGGAATGAAGGCAAGGCATGGCGCCTGGAATAAGGGGCAAAATGAATTTAAGTGGCCAAAAGTTTTTAAAGGAGCAAACAACAAATCTTTGGAATCAAACCCACAACCTAAGGAAGATGCACAGATGAGGTACTGCACCACCAGGGCTAGCCAACATTATCTAATGTACAATCTACTTTTATATATATATATGTGTGTGTGTGTGTGTGTATATATATATATATATATATATATCTATATATATATATATATATATATATATATATATGCATTTCTTTTTTCCTAGAATTTTCACCCCAATTTTTTCCCCCCTAAAAGGTTGGGGTGTCAATTGACACCCCTTGAGCTAATGTAGCTCCGCCCATGACCATCTAGTTTCTTAATGGCAACTAGCTCTCCTAAATTTTTATTCAAACTAATTAGGCCTCATTTAAGGCATATTGCTATGGAAAATTATTCAATGGTTTAAAATTATCGAATTATTAAACTACTGAGATTAAATTGGAGAAGTACAAGGTGGAGAAGTGTAAGGCTCATAAAATTGTATAGGGATAGGAAAAAGGATTTCTACATGGTGTTCATAGATATGGAGAAAGTTTATGATAGAGTACCATATGATGTGTTACAGAGATGCTTGGAGAAGAAAGGAATGTCGGATGCATATACACAACTTATTGAGGACATGCACAAGGGAGTACAGACGAGCGTTGGCAACTCAGGATGAAACATAAGCGACTTTCCCGTCTATCTTAAGGATCAACTTTTATCATAGATGAACTCACTAAAGAGGTTCAAGGTGAGGTACCATGGTGTATGTTATTTGCAAATGATATCATTCTTATAGATGAGACTAGGGCTAGAATCAGCAATAAACTAGAGTGATTTAGACACACCCTAGAGTCTACAGGTTTTAAATTAGGTACATTGAAAACTGAATAAATTAGGTGTGGTTTCAGTGGAAGGGAAGATGATGCTAGAAAAGTCACCATTAATAAGGTGGCTATACCAAGGGTTGAGAAGTTTAAATATTGGAAAATTTACCTAATAGTGCTGGTTAAATAACACTTTTCAGTTTGGATTTTTCTTACTTAGAGGTGTTATTTTTGTCTAACACAGTAGGCCCTTATGTCTGTTGACGTGGCATCTCAGGGGGAGAGAGGGAAGTTAGTGTGCCAAAGTTGCCCCTCCCCCATTTCAATCATTTGTTTTCAAAACTGAAATTAAGAGAGGTTGAAGAACGGTGTGAGGGAGAAGAGAGTGAGAAAACCACCAAATAACGATCAAGGGGAAGGGCTGTGGTTGAAGGGGACGTGCAGGGAGTGGAAGCCATTGATATCAACAACAGAGGGGCAACGAAGGCCGCGTAATTGTCTCCTTTGTGGGTGCTCGCTTGGTGAGGGATCGACAAATTCCACTGAGTTGCTGTTCAGATATCAAAGGCAAGGGTTTTGTTTGTTTAATTCTATGTAATTTTGGTGGTGGTTGTTGTTATATGTGATAGAGAATGTTCATATTTCAGTTTGGATTGGTGAGTGGTAGGGGAAGAGAGGGATTTTGCTATGTGTTTGGAGTGAATGAAGAACGGTGTTGTTGGTTTGTAAATGTGAAGGAGTTGGAGAATAGGTTGTTATTGTAGTAGAAAATGTGGGCATTTGGGGGGAAAGACATGCATTGAGTAGCTTGTAAATAGGTCGGATAGGTACAGCATACCCGAATTACATAGTGGATAACCTAGGCTGTAGACTAAATGGATGTCGGTAGTGGTGACGTAGGGAAGGGGTCAACTTTGGTGTAATTTGTGTGAGTAGTTGCTGGTTGTTATTGTCTAGTGTTTCAAGTGTAGGCGTGGTGCAGGATGGGAAGAGGGGTGTGAATTGGTATGCTCTAAAATCCCGAAAAATTAATGTATGTAATCTAGGATAAGCATTGAGTATAGTTGGTAATTGGTTTGCATGATGGGAGTTGTGGAAATTGTATATCCCAGGTTAGTAGTAATGTGAATTCTTGCATAATGAGGGTGTCCCAGAAGTTACCATGCTATAACCCTGAATGTAAAGGATGGTGTAGGTTGTGTTCCACAGATGGCTATGTGACTAGCCCTGAATTTGTAAGCATAACTGAGGAAAATTATCTTGAAAATGGTGAGGCATGTGAAAAGTTTACTGTACATTAGTATTCTTGTAATGCAAATGCATATTCCAGTTGATAATATTAGTAATGTGAATTGTCTCGCATAATGTGGGTGTCCCAGAAGTGAACATGATGTAACCTTGGATGTAGAGGATGGTGTAGGTTTTCTAAGTATTCCACAAATGGCTATGTGACTAATCCTGAATTTGCAAGAGTGTAACCCAGGAAAATTATCTGGGAAATGTAGCCTCCTCCCAGGGTAAGTGGCATGTGAAATGTTAGCTGTACATTAGTATCCCTGTAAATGCAAATGCATGTCCCATATTAGAATAGTAGTGATGTGAATTGTGTTATATATTGAGGGTATCCCATAAATGACCATGCTATAACCCTAGATGTAGAGGATGGTATTTGATTAACCCTGAATTTGCAAGTGTGTAACCTAGGATAGTTATATGGGAAATATAGCCCCCTTCTAGGGTAAGTGGCATATGAAATGTTTATTGTGCATTAGTATCCCTATAAATGCAAATGCATATCCCAGGTGATAATACTAGTAATGTGAATTTTGCATAATGTGAGTGTCCCAGAAGTGACCATGCTGTAACCCTAGATGTAGAGGATGGTGTATGTTTTTTAAGTGTTCCACAAATGGCTGTGTATTTGACTAACCCTGAATTTGCAAGTGTGTAACCCAGGATAAGTGTCTAGAAAATATAGCCCCCTCCCAGGGTAAGTGGCATGTGTGAAATATTTGCTGTACATTAGTATCCCTGTAAATGTAAATGCATATCCCATGTTATAATAGTAGTAATATGAATTGTGTTGCATACTGAGGGTGCTCCAAAAGTGACCATGCTATAACCCTGGAAGTAGAGGATGTAGGTTTTTAAGTGTTCCACAAATGGCTGTAGATGTGACCAACCCTGAATTTGCAATTTTATAACCCAGTGTAATTATCCGGAAAATATAGCTCCCTCTCAGGGTAAGTGGCATGTGAAAACATTTGGTACATTAGTATCTCTATAAATGCAAATGCCTGTCCTGGGTTAGAATAGTAGTAATGTGAATTCTCTTGCATATTGAGGGTGTCCCAGACGTGAGCATGCTATAACCTTGGATGTAGAGGAAGGTAAAAAGTTTTCAAGTGTTCCATAAATTGGCTATCTATGTGACTAACCCTGAATTTGCAAGTGTGTAACCCATGATAATTGTCTGAAAAATGTAGCCCCCTCCCAGGGTAAGTGGCATGTGAAAGTTTGGTACATTAGTATCCCTGTGAATGCAAATGCATGTCCTAGGTTAGAATAGTAATGTGAATTATCTTGCATATTAAGGGTGTCTCAGAGGTGAGCATGCTATAACCCTGGATGTAGAGGAAGGTATAGGCTTTCAAGTGTTCCACAAATTGGCTGTCTATGTAACTAACCCTGAATTTATGACTGTGTAACTCAGGATAAATGTATAGTTGGTGTGACTTGAAAATGAGTGTCAGTTTTCTACGGCAAGCACATGTTACTTGTGTGCAATGTGGGTGCGTATGCTTTCATGTTGAGGGTGCTGGAATGATTGATTATGATGGTATCTTGCAGGTTCATAATGAAGAGGATTACTGGAAAATGACAGGGGGGCAGGATCGTCACGTAGTGGAGGTGGTCAACAAGATTCCTTGATGGATGAGGAGTGGGAAATGTCATTGGGGAGTAAGTATGTGCCTTTGGAGATGGGGAGCAGTACAGAAGACACTGTATCCATGGTGGATGAGAGTTGTGAAGCTGTTGGAGGCTCTAACAGCGAGGGTGATGATGCGGAAGAGGTACATGCTAATAGTGCTGAGGGTAGTGGGAAGGGGAAAAGTCAAAAGAGAAGGAGGGAACCCACAATGGAGGGTAGGTGGTGGAGGCAAAAGGTAACTGGAGATGGGTTTATGTTTGATAAGGAGGGAAGGGGTTTGAGGGGCATAGTTCCAGTTGGTGTAAGGGGAAGGTGTACACTGGAGAAGATATGCAAGTTCAACAAGATGCTGGAGCCATACTAGAAGGAAGCAATTGAGGGGACAATATTGAAGCCGATACTGGAGTATTATCCTTTTTCCATGCAGCCGGAGTTGACAGCAACACTGGTGAAGGCATGGGTGCCGCGAAGGAAAGCCTTTAGGCTTGTTGGGAGGCTCGTGCCCTTCTCGGTTTATGACATTACCCTGTTCACAGGTTTGCCGATGACCAGCAAGATAGTGGAGTTTGGTGAGGATGATTTGTCTACGATTGAGCTAGCGAGGATGGTACACCTGCGCATGGCACAGTATGTGACAGAGAAGAGTGACAACCTGAAGAGCGAGAAAGGGAGGAAGAAGCCAGTGTTCAGGAACTACATAAAGGTGATGAAGAAGCTGTTGGACGCAAACAAAGAGCCGGAGAAGCTAGGGTTGTGGCTAAGTCTATATGCTTAGAGGGTGATGAGTGGGGTTATGTTCCCAAGAACCCCTTATGGAGCTGCATGGTCTGTGCAGAAGTACATGAAGGACGTTTGCAGCATAGGCGAATATGCGTGGGGTGAAGCGGTGTGGCACGTCCTCGTTGAAGCTATGGAGGAGATACATCAGAAGATGGAGGGGCCTATTTTCGATGTGCAGATGAATGAATTCTCCCTGCTTATTTAGGTCAAAGTTCATTAGGGTGAAGTAAGTATATTAAGTAAATGGTTGAAATTTGGTTTTGTTTCTCATGTTTTACCATTTTTGCCCAGGTGTGGTTCTACGAGCACACAACAAGGTTTGTGCAGCATGACAACTGCAGGTTCCCTCGGTTGACAAGTTGGGATAGCGTCGACCATGGGGGAAGGTATGATGCATTCCAGCTGGTAGAAGGAATCCAAGAGTCCGAGGTACGACAAATGTTCCCAGTAGTGACTGGTTGAAGTTAATGACTGGGGGCGGAATAATTGTAAAATTTTATTTCCGTTGTTATGACTTAAGTTTAATGGCATTGTAGGTGATCCCTGTGCTGCGCCCTTGGGAGGAGGAGATGCTGCTGCCCACCGTTGGGGCTTTCATGAACACAGATGGGTTCCGAGACTACATCCTTGATGGAGAGGTTGGTAAACTTAGATTCAGCAGCTATTTGTGTAACTATATGTATTTCAGTAGTGGCCTATTTGTGCTTGATGATGTGTTCAATACCTCAGGTGAGTAATGTGTGCATACACTAACAGTTGGTTGGTCTTCAATACAGGGTGTGCTGTCATATGAGGAGCGTCTTGAGCAGGCATGTGTGGAGTTGCGTGCTAAGAAAGAAAAGCATGTAGATACATTGAGAATGTTAGAATTCTGGAAGAGTCGTGCACACGAGTTGGAGGCTAGGTTGAAGAGGTGCCGCCGCAGCATACACGGCATCAACCTGGAGGTGATAGCCGGGTAGACGTATAGAGTGGATTGGACTCTATGGCAGGGGTAGTAACTGATGTGGGAGAAGCAACTATGCATGAAATCAGTCCGGTTAAGGGTGCGGACGAGAATGCAATCTGTCAGATAACAGCAGATATCCCGGGTGCTACTTATGACGATCAGAGCATGCCATAGAGGATGGCAGAAGCTGCTGCCCTTGTTGATGGTTGTGATGATGTAGGGGATGCCCCCCAGTGTAGTGAGCCGCATGTACAGCCCTCTACTGAAGTTGAAGACGTTGGCACAAGAGCGGATGATGCGGCGGCGATGCCATGTGGGGAAGATGATGTGAGTGCATAGGAGCCCGTATGAGAACAGCAGCAGCCAGTGGAGGAGGTTGGGGAGTCCGGTGCAATGCTCGGGCCGTATGTTGGGGAGGCAGCAGCGACTATAGATGGTCCAGGTCCAGCCATGGAGGACGTGTATATGGGAGGTGCTTCGACAGTAGGGAAGGGTGAGTGCACTCCACCCGTATCTTCAGCCGCAAATGATGAGGACTGTACATAGGCCGCGATGGACGGGGGGATAATGCGGCGACGGATGATCCCGGGATAGAGTCCCTGCACCATGCACCACTGACTACAGCAGACAGCGCCGTCGTTGATCATTAGGCATGTGCGCAGCCCCCGGTGGGTGACTCCGGAGACAGGGTGACTTACTCCGAAACAGAGTGGAGAGATACTAGGGGAGACTGAGCGGACGAGTCGTGATGCAGACGATGTGGGGTGCGGGGATGATGGTGGTGGCAACAGTTCCAGCATTGTCACTCGCATGAGGAGGAAGCCAAGGAGTTGGAAACCGGCCGCTGTTCATGGCAGCCCATTCACTAACCCAACTCGTCTCCAGGGTGCTCGGAAGAGCAAGAAGGAGATGAACGAAGGGGTGACAGGTGCGGACGAGCCACGTGCTGTGGATGACCTCGGTGAGGGAAGCATGGACCCACCCATTCTTGACATGCAGCCGCTTTCAACGGAAGGGTCAGGCATCGACGCCAGTGTGGATGAGTTGAACAAGATAAAGTTGACGAAATAGGTATTGATGAACTTCGCCAGCATGTTATTCGTTGGCTGTGTGCTTGAAAGGTGTCACTCATGACTGCGTATTATGCAGGTGTTAGCAGGTTATATTTCCACGCCCTCGGCAGCAACAGAGATGGAGCTGGTGACCAAGGTCAGGACTAGGTTTAAGGGCGTACGCCCGAACGCCAAACAGTGGTAAGTACATGGGAGGCGGGGTTGTAGTTTTCTGTGCGTGACAGTGTTACTTGGCGCTTGACATGTGCACTGACATTGACGGATAGGGAGGAGGACATGCCGGAGTGTCTGCTGAAGCTCGTGCTGGTAAGTTGGTTACGGGGCCTCATCCATGTGTTTCCAAAGGGGGGAGCCGGGGACAGGTCTGGCAAGTACTGTATTGGAAGTCTTGCGATGGACTTGTTCACCGAGCCCCTGCATAGGCGGCAGCGGACCTACCCCAACTTGTTCTGGATGTCGGTGTTTTTGAAGCACCACACGCGTGTATGAAGCCGTGACTGTGGACATCTACTCAAAACCACCCTTGTTCATATCTGCAGTGAATGTCACTGACTCTTGTATTTGTCTCATAGGTGACCTTGCACAACAAGGGGCGTATCTCGAGCGTCGTATGGGATAACTTCAAAGCCACCCCTCAGCCGGACGTACGCTATGTAAGACACCACCAACTTCTTTCATTGGAAACACATTGACGGATTTATGTAATGAACATGTTACGACCTGCTGCTAAGTGTAGGTGTTCATGCCCCTGTTGGAGACTAGAGCTGTAAAACGGGTCGGGTCGGGTTGACCTATTTAATAAACGGGTCAATTTTATATCGGCGTAGAAAATAGCTTAGATTTGCTTAAAACTGAAAAATAACAAGTTTTCACACTAAATGGTCAAACTGTGTCGACTTCGGGTCGAAATCAGTTCGGTTCGGGTTGGGTTTGTGTTTCTCTCAGTATATTCGGGTCGGGTTCGGGTCGGATTATCGTGTCGTGTTAAGTTTTTACAGCCCTACTGGAGACAACTAATGGACACTGGTTGCTGCTTGTTGCGGACTTACGCGAGTGTTCCTTCCTTGTGTACGATTCGCTGCCCAGTCCAGCGGTGAAGAGCAGGCGGAAACTGCTCGATAGCGCGGTGAGTCATTTATGTGTGTTGTGGTTGGTGCTTCAACTGTGTGTTTCATTTCAACCGACATGGTTCGGTCCATGTGCACTACCTCACTTATGTTGTTGATAATGTTCGCATGTGTGAAGAGGATTGTTGTGGTCCTTACGTTCCTTCGCTCCACCACATATGCTGACGCAGGCCAGTGGGAGGCCGTCACACCCAAATGCCCAGAACAAAGGAAGTATGTGTGGTAATCTCCCATGACAACCACATTGTGTATGCATGATCTCATTTAATCAGGGTTAGTGACATTACTGTTTGTTTCTTTGGACAGTGGACATGATTGCGGGGTGTTCGTCATGGCTTTCATGGACTTGTTGTCCCTTAAAGTGGATGGGTTCGAGTTTGACCAGGATTGTGATGCGCATTGTAGGGACAAGTGCTTGCTTAGCTTTATCCAGGGCCCGGTAGCTCATCATCTATGAGGTTCATCTCCCACTTATCCAATCTTGTGACATATGTAAAGTCGGGCACGTAATTCGTTGATGGTTGCATGTGAACTGCAGGTTTGCCTCCCCTCTAGTGGTTCCCACCGTACACATCGGCTGCGGGTTCGTGTGGCGTACCTTGGGTGACATTGTTCAGTTGTTGGTTGCTGGTTTGTTATTATTTGTTCTGTATTTTTTCACATCGGTCACTTTCTTGTATTCAGCTATGGACTGTTGTACTTGTTGGGTTGTGTGGATGTATTGATATCAGTGGGTCAGTGACCCACTGGAGTTGGCCTGTTTCAGTTGCATACCTCCATTGTATTTGCATATGTATAACCTGGGTTAGTCAGTTCCCAGGACCGGGTTAGATGCAGAAGTTGCATTATACATCATTATTTACCCATGGTTACTGCTTATGTACATCCTGGGATATACAGTTCATTTTATTGGGCCATGAGAAACTACATCGTATCCTGCATCTTGTGTATCAGTAACCTTGGTTGTTTACCATAATTTTTTGGGATATTCACAGCGTCTTTCACAAATGCATCGGATGAGCACCTTCTAAACTGTAGTTGGTGAGGAACTTTTGTTTACCTAATCCAAGCCACCTCATACGGGATTGCAATTTAGTGTATGTTACTGCATTTGTTATGTACATTACCTTGGTTAGTGACATTGGGGGTTGAGGATATTGCCGCCTGCTTAAAGTGTTATGGGCGTTATGCAGAACATATCCTGACCTGCATTGTCCTTTGCCCTATGCATAACTCCAGTTATGAAATAGGGCAAGTTATAGCACTTCTGTTGGTGGAGTACGCCGTGTCAGGGTACTTGGCAGGGATACTGAACTGGTGCACGTCCATGATCCCGTTATTGTCACATACACAACCCGGGTTAGTCTCCATTATTATCTGGGTTACTGACATGTTCGGTATATGTGGACCACCGGTGGTTATATCCACAACTCGGGTTGCTCACATTTATTGTCTGGGATGCTGATTTGGTTCAAGTGAATTGTCCTGTTATTGTGAATTCCACAACCTAGGTTAGTGTCCTCTGTTTGGTAAGATACTAATTACATGCACAATGATCCTGTCATTATTACTCCCATAACCTGGGTTAGTCTCTGTTATTATCTGGGTTACTAACATGTTAGACGTCTATGAGCAGAGGTGGTTATATCCACAACCCGGGTTACTGACCTGTATTGCGTCGGACGCTGATGTGGGGCACGTCAATCGTCCCGTTATAGACACATCGACATCCTGGGTTAGTGACTTTTATTCAGTGGGATACTGACATGTTAAGGTATCAAACTATTGAAATTGCACACCTGGGTTTGGTCATTATGTTTGGTTGACCACTTTGTGGGGTACTGCCCATATTGCACCTCTTTCACGGTGGGTAGGAAATGTTATGAGATATTTATTTGTTACACGAAAATGGTCCTGTTATTGTCATACCCACACACAGATACCATTTTAAAAGAATAGATAACCTATCTTGTACACATACAATACATGGGGATGCTTACATGGAAATTATCCAGAAGCATAGTAGGTGGGGGAGTCCTACATACCCACCCATAGACACCATTGTATAAAGTAGATGTACAAAAAGATGAAGTTGAGGATAACAGTTGTCATATATTGGAAGTTTGCACTTAAATGGTGCAGTAAACTTCCAGCATGTGACACAAAACATCCTGGGATATGCAACGGGGGAGTGCAACTATATGAACATATCCCCAATAGCTCATGTTGACGTAGTGATGAACCTAAAAAAGTGTACCCCATAGCTCAGGAAATGAGATTATATGAGGACACCTGTGAATATCATAACGTACGCGATAACCGCGATGACGTATAGACACAAGCCCATTAATTGACCTCTAATGCTGTCGTTGATGAGTAGCTTCACACCCATTTCGGTGTCCATGTACCGGCGGAGAATAGCTGTGGCAGTCAACAAATCAGTATGCAACGATCGGTTCTCCGCTTGAAGGTTTGTAATAGATATTTTGTCAGCCCGGGTTAGGCGATCATCCACCCACTGAAAGTGGTTGCACTTCCTCTACATCACATGGAAAACGCACATGTAACTATAAATGAATACGCATGTGTGGACGTAATAACAGACACAACCGTACAGAATTTTGTGGATGGATTGAGTAGCTTGCGGCACACCGTGTGCTTCTGATATTTGTCGCCCTGAGTGGGGATGATGTCAGCAGCCAGACCACAGTCGCAATATATGACCAACTCAGTGTCTTTCTCCGAAGCCATTGACATCAGTATGTGTGACTAGCTTGGTTGTGTTTTTAATTGTGGTTGGTATGGGTTGGGTGTACCAATCTCTCTGTGGAATGCTTAATTGTGGGGGGGATTTTTGCTGCATTGAATTGGGTTTGGGAGTTGGTGGCCATTAAATATGATTGACCCAGAGTGGATCAGCTCATGATGGAGGATTGTTTTCGGCGGGACTTTTTCCCTCCAAAATAGGAGTAGCTATCCCGCCAATCCCACATCATGATTAGTGTTGGGGGGCCTCTCTTTTTTGGTTGACATTAGACATCTACTCCCCAATTATGAAGTGGGGACCTCCCCAAAACATTGCTCCGCCTAACACCACGTCCATCACAATCAAGTGCACACTAACTTTGCCAATGTTTGGTCAACAAAGTTGGGTTAGTCAATTTCCAGAAAATGTTACTTGTTTTATTGTTGGGTAAGGACACCCTATTTATGTACAACATTAGCTGCCACTCAATTAACTGCACCATGGATGAAGTAAGCAATATAGCAGTTCATATATTATAACTTTGAGGACAATCTTGCAAGTTTGCCCACGCACACCTTACATACAATACACATTTCGTACGTACCACATACCAGATTTGACCATTACATTTGATAAAACAACACGAGAATATTATATACAAGTGACATGATGGTCACGTTGTGATCCCAAAAAACAACCAGGATGGCACGAGTTACGCTGACAAAAAATAGGACTGCATTTTTTCCATGTACATGGTTTGGCAGGTCGCGATTGCAAAAAAAGAAAACAACCCCCATGTAACCACTTCAGCCCAAACACATAACACGGGATAACAAAAGCGAACGCCATCCCCAAAAAAAAGGGAAAAGATCATTCAATGCCCATGATCCCTTGACGCCTACATCTAACGCATGCAAAATGCAAGCAGGATTGCAATTGCCGCCACAGCAACTCCGAGCCACTTTCGCAGCGTGTCTACTTCTGCCCGGCGTTCAGCATCTTTGCGCATGTCCTCTTCCCGACTCCAAAGTTGAGCACTGCGGTCATCTAGAACCTAGTCCCTCTCCAGCGTACTCTCACATAGAAGGTCGTCTATCACCTCCTTTGCCCGTTCCGAGAAGTCCGGATCAATCAAACAAAAGTAGTCACAGGCGACTTCGTCCTGCACCCAACCACAGGCAGTAGACAACGGCCACAAAGTCAGAACCTTAGGGTGGACAGAGTTGGGTAAGTGCTAATGAACTACAGCTGTATGGAAAATATCGATGAGGACTTACCCATTTCGAACAACGGGCATACCGTCGCCGATATGGACCTTCGCCTTCGAACATGTCCGCATCCAGCCCACATTTGCATGTGTCCGTCTCCATTGCACAATAATCACATGTGAACTCTGACTTTGAGCTATCACTTGGGGAACTCAGGTTGACTGGTTAAGCGAACATAGTGGCAGCTGACTTATGCATTATACCTGAACCCCCCAAATTTAGTGTAGTCGTTCAGGACAAGTTGCCATTTCAGCTTTATATAACAATGTGTACCGCCTACATTATATCATCCACCAAAAAAATAGTACATGGCATTCAATTTATGTAGTTGGATTGTATTTACTGTACTGCTACTGCATTACACTTGCCTGTGACATATTGTGCTCACTTAATACAACCCCTAACTTTCATTTATGGTGGCTGGTTGCAATAGTGATGTTTGACGTGGAACTCCATTGGGCTCATGTGTTATGTTAACACCCACTAACATATACTTCAATCTCCACAACTATATCATAACGTTTTTCCTCCCTTCCCCCTTTGGTGCATCACACAACATCGGTGATACTATGCTTTTACACAAGGCATGTGTTTCATTAAACCACCACCACCCATATCCCACGTTTACAACACATATAACCTATGATGCATATTAACAGTTTTCAGTATGCCCTTTACGTATGTTGTGTGTGACGGAAATGCATTAACTTTGCGGCTAGGGATACATTGACAATCTGTAATTAAAATATCCCGGGATAGTCCCCCAATTTTCTGGGCTATCAACAGGTTCCGAACGTGGCAAATTCAATCCATACACGATAAAGATTACATTATCTGTTGCAGAAGTTGTTACATATATTGGGTAAAAGGTTTCCCTCTACCGATGTTTTTAATGGACTTACATTAGTTCGTACTGCAACTCAGACGTGCGAAAGTTCTGAAATTACCCTGTCGTACGCGTGATGTGACGAGCACGTACAAACGGTTATAAACACCGTCGTCTATGTCATCATAGTGGACATCTTGTACTCTCCATGGATGTGCTGACAACGGTTTCAACGTCCGTTACATGCGGGGTACTTACACTAAGGCCTGCATAACAAAGGTTGTCAAGTTATGACGTACATATGTGAACATCTTACTAAATGGACATAATTCCAAACCGAGTGTGAGATGCTTCACTGGGGTACGTACCTTCACAATATAAGACATGTCCACATCATGCCCAGTGAAACCAGGCACTTCCACTTTGGAGCTGTCCCAGAGGATGGCGACCCCCCAACAAAACGAAGGGGCTCCCTGTAGTTATAGTTGAGGTTGTGCGCCTCATCAAGGAGCCTTCACGCATTACGAGTACCAACACGTGTGTCTGTAAATACCACCACATATGCCCCCATAATTGATGTTATAGTGAATAGGTTAGGTCGGAAGGAAGCTCTCGCAACCCCTTTGCAGTACCGTACATAAATGCATACCTCCTGACATGTCACCGGTGGTACTCGTGATGTGAAACCGCAGTGGTATGCAGTTGTCGTGTTCGATACTTTATACACGACACCATTTAACTCATTCAGGGTGGTCAACTTGTTGTTCAACTTCACTGCTTCTCAGCCTGGTGGGAGGGCGAACAAGTACGTGTCATCCGTTCAGCCCCCCGTAACGGTGGTGTTCACAACCGATGTCACTTCGCTTCGAACTTGTAGAATGAACGCCGGGGTTGGCATTAGGTCATGCGCCTCCATCACTTGATCTTGTTCACAAATATGCTCCAAATGGAAGCAACGGCGTCCATCTGCCCATAGTTATTCTTTCCACTCTTGTGGCTAGTTTGGATCAAACTCTCTGCCCAGGGGGACTTGTCCGGGGACAAGTCGACCAGAGGGCAGCAAACACTGTAGGTTCCGCAACTTCTTCCGCTTAGATGGATTGAAATCATCCCACAACCACACAGGGAAGTCCATGAAGGTTTAGAGGGAGATATTGTCAAGGGGATAAAAGTGACCCCTTGAACCTACCCAAGGGTTGGTCGGGATTGATTAGAACTATCAAAGTTAGCCATATTGAAGTGGAGATAATGGTTACGAACGATTTCGTATATTGTGTGTGTCAACAGTGTCGATGTTGCAATGTGACATATGAAGGCCTTATGTAGAGGCAAATGTCATAAACGATTTCACCTACCTACACCCACCTCCACCTACTTGGGTCCTTTTGTTATTAACTTGAATGCTGACTATGTACCCCGACCTAGTCAGAATTGATAGTTATAGTAACCGTTAACAGCGGCATTACTCCGGTCTAATGTGTCAATTTATGTTTTGGACATGTTATTAGGTGGAAGTACATTCCAAAATTGCATTGACTTTTGCGTCCACATCTATTATTTGTTATGATCACTCCCACCATCATGGAAGGTGACTCCTATTGACTGTGATGTGTGTCCCCCATCCCATTACTTGGTAGTTATTTAGTGGCATGCTCCGGTTGCTTGACGGAAATCCCCCCACTAACTCGGGTTCCCCTCACAATTCCCCTGTACTACCTCCTTAAGTAATGTGCACTGACATTGTTCCACTGAATTCGTTTCTTCCACCCACCTTCCCCACTTAACTGTCCAGAACTTCACACTCCCACTGATCACATTAATTGCCCTCCTACCACTCCAACCACAGCAGCGCACACCCACCAATTCATATGCATATCCTGGAATATGCATTTAAACACGCTAGTATGCATACCCTGCTTAACCCGATACAATCTCGGGATATTCATATCATCATCTCAATCCAAAGCCCCTATGTACCCAGGGGAAAAACAAAGGGACAACCACAACTAGAATACACAGGCGATGTAAATTACACATGAGAGGTTACTGTTAATGTACATGAACGGTTTACAACGCATATGTTTCTACACTGCCAGTATGCAGGGGAAATGAAGCTCATAAAACCCTGACTGCACATATGAATCTGTCATTGCACAGCATCCCAACTGCGACCAAAACACGAACACCTATATTACCACACGGCATTGTGAAATAACTAGTTACGATTACCACTTATATACATCAACCGGCACAAGGCGGCCAATTATGTTGGCAACCCACATTAGGGGCACAACTATCCCGGGATATGAGTAAGGAAATGACATGTTAGCTTCGTGTTATGCCTCCTGCACGTAGTTGCCTTCAAATAAATCCTCCACGGGTACAATAACAGTTGTCTCATCTGCATTGAAATTAGCACGTGGATTCCTACACATGTTTCTGTAGTGTCTAACCTCTCCGCATTTTGAGCACTTCCGGACTAGGATGCCTTGCCTTTGAGATTGAATTCGCCTCTTTTGTGGCCTACCTTGTGGACGTGGGTTCAATGGTGGAAGGATTCTTCGGTTATATCCATCATCCAATGCTTCCCTGACTACAACCAGACCTGTGGTGTTATCCACGGTTGCAGAATCATGCGTCTCTATTGCATGTATGCTGTTAATGTAAATTGTACTCTGACTACCCCCTTGTAACAGTCGCTGACATAATCATACACCCACAACTTCTGCTTATGAATGACTGCCATTGCATGTGCACACGGTAGGCCCTTCAATTGCCACCACTTGCAGCTACATTTCCTTTCTACTAGGCTCACCACTAGGCTACAATTGTTTGTTAGGAGCACACCATACTCTCCAAGGGCTGTGTTAAATAGCTTCACATCTACTACGAAACCAATGTTGGCCAGTGTCTTCCTCAACTTCTTCTCAATTCTGTCACCTACACCATTCTTCCACTTTTCGAGCTCTGTCTTCCGCTTATCAACTTTTAAACCGAGCTTCTATATATACCCACTAACAAGTCACGGAATTAGCATACACCGTAATGAGCAGATCCAGTTGTTCCAACTCCCCACAGCATTGTTATTCAACCTACCCCACCTCTCCTTTGTGAATTTTGATTGCGCCTACTGTTCGGGCTCATTACCCTCCACCCAAGCTGCCAACTGCGGCTTGTATTTCCTCAACTCCTCCACTGCAACCCCATACTCAACCCCCATTAGGGCGTACGCAATCCTGTTGAACACCTCCTTCAACAAGTCCTTTGATCCCTGCCGTCGGATCCCTACCTTCCCCGCGTACGTCAGAAACTTCTCCCGCACGTGCAGCAAATAGTAGCTTTAGTTCTCAATCCCAAACACCCTCGGCACCGCAGAGAGCAACCCCTAATTCTTATGGATGATGATCATAGGTTGTATTTTGCCCACACATTCACGTAGTACGGTCAAAAACCAGAACCACTCATCGACGTTCTCTGTGGACACAACTGCATATGCAATGTTGAACAAGTGGTCATCTACATCAAGTGCAACCGCTAACAGTATAGTCCCCTCATATGGCCCACTCAAATGAGCTCCATCAACAAACAATATCTTCCTACACCTAAGTATGAAACCATTCAATCATGCACCATATGCAACAAACATACGCTTGAACCTGGATTCCTGCAGCTCACAGAATGCTCTTGAATTAGGATTTGCCCTTAAAATAGCTGCACACATCTAAGGCAACAACTTGTAATGGTCCTCCGGTCTTCCGTTTGCTAGCAACCGTACATACTCACGTGCCCTCCAACACTGCATATATGATACCTTCATTCCCATCTCCAGCTGTAAATCCTTCAATATCTCCGGGGTGTGTAACTATCACTTAATCGAACCTTCCCTTCAATGAGAGTACCAAGCAGACTCGCTCGCATTCACCTTCTCCCCCACTTCCCCATTTGGCACTCAGCTTCCACGCCATGCACGCGCCCTGGTTCAAACTCTTTCACATACATTCCACCTTTTTTAGGTGGCCTCTCACACAGATGTAAAACCCACACCCTTCTGAACTACACTTCACAGCAATTCGTTGCCGACAATTTCGTACATACTTATACTCAAATCGGTTCGCTATGGCATACTTCCAAATACTTATCTTCATCTCACTCGCCGAAGCAAACACCTGACCCTTTGCTTTGATTTTATTCTTCCATATCAGCATCTTCTTTCGGTATGCCTTGACTTGTACCCCCGATTTTCGCCACACTACACCATCCCCTACTTCATCGTCGTCAGAGTCGGAGCTTGAATCACCAGATTCGTCCTCAGGTATATCAAACGATACACAACTCCTTATCACCTTCGTACGTTCCTCCACTACAGCTGCCTCATCAACTTCCTCTCCTCCTGTATTTCCTTCTGTAGCATCCCGACATATTATACATCAATTCACACATGATCAACCATTGTTTGCAAGTACTGCAAATTACGACCCACACCCACATGCTTGTTGATATCAACGATTCTTACCTTATAACTTGGTCTGTATCCACACCCCCGTCCACCCCGCGCGTAATATCACCAGCACTGACAGTTGCTCCACCCCTCCCACGATCACTATAGCCACCCCCCTCGACTACCCTTTACACACTTCATTCCCATGTACCCATCCCACATAAGAACCCTTTCTCCCTGCCACATACAAGTAAGCGTACTCGTTATTCCCCTTCATCAACTTCTTAACATCACCATCTCGTCCCAATGGCAACAACTCAAATCGATTACACTTCAAACTATACCACATTCGCTGACCCCGTAAACCCTCCCCCATTATCTCCTCCACTAATCGCAAGACTTCAACCATACCCATGTTCTCCTTCACCCACACACAGTCTTTCCTCCCCCTGGTAACATAACTTTCCCCCCGGACCTTCCTGTTGAATTCCAAGAGTACACAACCACAAGAGGGGGGTGAATTGTGGTGGTCGATTTTCGCCTAATAACTGACAAACAACCGTAGCACTTGATTGCAGAGATTGTTTGTAAATCACAAACAACCTTACGCCTTGTTTGTAGCGGTTGTTCTCAATTGATTCAGTAGCGAAATTCAAAGTAATAAATGCGGAAATAAAGCACACACAATTTTTACGTGGAAAACACCTCTAGCCCAACTGAGGTGTGAAAAACCACGACCTACCTCATGTAGGATTTAACCACTTCACTAACGGGCTGAAAACATTACAAAAGCAACACTCCTTGTTACAACTTGTAACCCACATAACCTTCTTCCCTAAGACAGGTTACACCACCTCCAATCTCACCAGATAAGACACGTCCAAAGTCCACACGACTGAGGACACACTCACTCACTTTCTGTTCTGAGAACAGGGGTACAAGACACCTTACTGGGGTGCTTCTGACTTAAGCAGATGTAAGGTACAATGAAGTCCTATTATGCCAAGAAATTGAAAGCTCAGTTAAGCACAATCTTCTCACAGTTTTTGTCTTTGAAATTCAGCTCTAAAAATCTCTTACTTCTTTGTAAAAACCGGATTGTCAAATGGGAGAGAGAATTTCAATATTTAAACGCACAACCCAACGGCTATTCTTTTCAAAAGATAGGAAAAATCCTCTATTTTTAGTCGCTTAGAAGATTCACCAAAGATTTCCAACGGCTAAGAGAGGAGAGAAGATTTTCTTAAAATATCTTGGCCGAGTAATCTAGCTTGAAAAGAATAAAATCTTGATTTATCCCAAATTCAATCAAGACCTAAAAATAGGAGATAAGAATCTTTCAAGAGAAATCTTTAGCAAAAACGGTTTTGCAATTTTTTTTTTTTCCAAATTCAAAACAAATCTTTTTAGATCTGGCAGCCAACCGAAGTAAATTTTCAGATAAGACTGATGTAGCTGCTGTAGTTTTTGAGAACACCCTAGGCACCCTGTTTGCAGGGTTGTTTGGAAATGGTGTCCCAAAGCAACTTTTCGAAAACCGTTTTCAAGAAGTGCTAAAAATGATACTTTCAAGATTGGCATATTAACAAGAGTCTAAAAGATAAAAACTAAATTAACCAAGACTCCTTGTAAGAATTAGTTGTCTTGTCAAGAGTGAATATGCTGCTCCAAAACACCTTGGTCACCTTGATTCCTTGGGTGATCTTGTGTAGCTGAATGTTCCTCAAGACTTAAACCATATGTGTTGTTTGCTGATCTTGTGTCACTGAAGCTCGGAACCTGTTCCTAAGACTTGTTCTCAACATTTAGCCACCAGGTTAATAAAATATCACAAACAGCGGTGTAGGAACAACGGTGTATTAGGCCCTGTTTGGAGAGCTTGTTTGGAACAACATTACTTAGACAAATATGTTACTCTTGGATTTGTTATCATCAAAACTAAATATAATCAACAAATTCCCCTTTTTGATGATGACAAACCAAGTGACCATATTGACAAAATTAAAAAGCTTAACAACGTTTAATGCTGATAGGGATCCTCTAGGTGCTAGGTCATAGAGCACGTCATATGGTTTTATTCATATGGTCTTATTCCCCCTTTTGGCATCATTAAAAAGCATAAACAACAGTATGAATGCAAGAAAAGAAATATAGAGCATAAGGTGCAAGAAGCATCATTAAGGAGATATTGCATTAAAAACAGTACAATGCCAAAAACGAAGATGGGAGGAGACAAGAGAACAGCCTAGAGAATCAGGTTGCAGGGGGTGGTCTCGTTTGCAGAGGAGGAATGCTGGGGGCAAGAGTGGAGAGAAGGGCAAGCAATTCCTCATGGCGTTTGGCGGAGAGGGCTTGCTCCTCAGCAAGAGCAGCCTTGACAGCTGAGAGCTCATCCTTGAGGCGAGCATTGTTCTCAAAAACAGCCTCAAGTTTGATGGAAGGTTGCCCAGAAACAGGTGGTCGAGGTGGTCGACGACCCTGTTTGGAGACTGACCCTTCGCCAACCTCATAGCCACACCCGAGCAGAGTGTCAATCCCAATCTCATCAACGACTTGGGCCTCCACTCGCCGTGTGAGCACTATCCCAAGGTGCTCAAACACCCTTGTCAGCAGAAACCCATATCCAAGATCATGGGCCCGGGTGGTGTTCGCAATTCGCCCTATGTGGCGAATCATGATTGCAGGGAGGTTGATTGGTTCCTCCCGATCCAGTAAGTCCACCAGGCATTGATCGAGGGCATCAGCTGAGTTTCGCCCTTGACCTCGCGGAATTATGTTCTTGATAATGAACATAAACAATAGTTGGTGCAGGGAGGTCATTTTACCCTTCTTAACAGAGAGGGGCGTTCTCAGGCCTTGTTTTTGACTGAGGCGTTGGGACACCTCTAAGAGCCTGGCTGTTTCTAGGGCTGTTTTGTCTTCCCTCACATACACGTCAAAGCCTTGGGAGGGTACTCCCAAAATTTTCCCAAGTGTGGGCGCATCAACCTTAATGCGTTGCCCATTCACAAAACTAGTCACCACCCCTTCGATGACACTGCAGTTGGCGTAAAACTCAGCCAACTCAGGCACAGAACACCCCAGCTGGGTGTTTGCAAACAAGTCGAGCCAGCCTTGAGCGCGCAACTTGGTCAGGAACACCCCCAGACCCTGTTCCTCGAAAAAGCTTACATTCACTACCTTCCCCCTGACGACATTGCGCTTAAGCAACTGCGCATGTTTGTCCGACAAAGGAGAGGGAGTGAACTGCTTTGGGCGATTGGGGGCAGGAACAGAGGTGGTAGCTTCTGGTAGGGGGCTGTTCTGGGCTTTCGCTTGAGGGGTGTTTTTGCAGGAGAGGGCTTCACAGCAGGTTTAATGGTTGATTTTGGAGGGGCTTGTTCTTCAGAGGACTCGGAGAACACCGGTGTCCCCTGTTTGAAGGAGGTGTTCTCAGAGTCAGAACTCGAGAACCCTTCGGTAGAAGAGGAGGAAATCTCCTCGATGACAGGAGCAGAGGGTTTGGAGATACGGTGAGAGGATTGAAAAGCTATTCTCGCAGATTTGCGAGAAGGCTTGGAGGATTGTGGAGAAGAGGGAGTTTGAGAGGGCTGAGACCTTGGTTGTGGCCTTGTTCTTGGCGTCCTGCTACGCCTGGCCACTATTTTCACCCTTTTCCTTTTCTCTAAACTCTCCTCTGATGTCTCATTCGACTTCCCTTGGAAGTCGACATTCAGATCCTCCACATACACACCTTCGACAGAGGCAATCCTTGTTTCTGTCGCTGTGTCAGGAAACAACCCAGAAGAACAGGGCTCAAAATTAAACCCTTCAGGGGTTTCCAAGAGTTGGTCTTGAGACCCCGATAGTGTACCCTCTGACTCGACTTTAATGGGACAAGCAATTGTCCCTACAAGGAACACCAATTCCCTTCCACACTCGAAGGGAATATCATCCATCCCCATTCCCACTGATTGTAGGGACAAGCTTTTCAGGAATTTGAAAGGCTTGTACAGGATTGGGCGAGGGGGAGCAGGGATTGAGGACGCAAGAACGAGGGCTTTTGATTGAGAGGAGTTGTTGGGAGCCATTGTTGCTAGAAGAGAGAGATTAGGGTTTAAGGTTTTTACAGGGTTTTCAGGTTTTGCTTGTGTGCGAGATGAACGGCAGAACTGAGAACAGGGCATATAAAGAGAGAGAGAGAGAGAGCACCCAAAATCTTTAGAAGATTTCTCAGTTTGCAACGGGTGTGAGCATTAAAAGCTTATGCCTTGGGAAGGAAAGAAAACACGTCGAGCAACCAAGGGGCGTACCTGTTCTCTTCGTTATGCCTGTTCTTTGCCGTCTGATCTTGATTGGACTTAATGGTATTAAGGCGGCTCCAGTACATCCCCTTATACTGCACTAAGTGGATAAGTAGAGACAAAATGCACGCAATTCGAGTGTATGCAATCACATCCGTTGTTAATAAGATTTGCAAACAGGAGGAGAGAACAGGGTGTAAAGGTTGGTCTTACCAAATCCAGTTCATGTTCTGGAAACAGGTATCTCAGGGTGTTCTCACCAACCCTAGTTCCAGTCTATTTCTCTCAAATTGATCTCTAGCTAGTGCCTTAGTGAATATATCAGCAATTTGATTTTCCGTTGTGCAAAAATTCATAGAGATTAAACCCTTTTCAACATTATCTCTCAAGAAATGATGTCGAATGTCAATATGCTTTGTTCTTTTATGTTGACATGGATTTTTGGCAATGTTAATTGCACTTGTGTTATCACAAAAAATAGGAATGCATCCAAGTGTCAACACAAAAGTCCTTAAGCTGTTGCCTTATCCACAACAGTTGAGCACAACATGAAGCTGCTATAACATATTCAGCTTCTGCTGTGGACATGGCAACAGAATGTTGCTTCTTGGTAGCCCAAGATACCAAACAAGGTCCAAGAAAGTGAGCCATACCTGAGGTACTCTTTCTATCAACTAGGAATCCAGCATAGTCAGCATCAGCATATCCAACAAGATCAAAATTGCAACCTCTAGGATACCATAAGGCTAAATTGGGTGTATGTTTCAAATATCTTAGTATCCGTTTCACAGCCTTAAGATGAGTTTTCTTAGGATTAGATTGAAAAGGGGCACATAAACCAACACTAAAAACAATATCTGGTCTACTAGCGGTTAGGTATAGGAGTGACCCAATCATGCCCCTATAGAGTTTCTCCTCAACTGAGGGACTCCCATCATCCATAACCAACCTGGTTGAAGGAGAAATAGGAGTGTCTATGGGTTTGGCCAACTCCATCCCAAAACGCTTAAGTAGCTCCTTGATATACTTTTGTTGATGGATCATGGTGCCGTTTGGAGTTTGCTTGATTTGTAAGCCTAAGAAAAAGTTAAGCTCACCCATCATGCTCATCTCAAACTCACTCCTCATCATATTTGAAAATTCATTGCATAAATCATGATGAGTTGCACCAAATATAATGTCATCAACATATATTTGAACAATCAATAAATGTTCCCCCTTAGATTTTAGAAACAAGGTATTGTCTACCTTGCCTCTTCTAAAATCATTTTCAATTAAAAAACTTGACAACCGTTCGTACCAAGCTCTAGGAGCTTGTTTTAGGCCATAAAGAGCTTTGTCAAGTTTGAAAACATGGTTAGGAAATTCACTGTTTTCAAAACCAGGGGGTTGTTTGACATACACCTCTTCTTTAAGGTATCCGTTGAGGAATGCACTTTTCACGTCCATTTGATATAGCTTAATTTCCATATGAGCTGCAAAGGCTATTAAGATTCGAATAGCCTCAATTCTAGCAACTGGTGCAAAGGTTTCTTCATAACCGATCCCTTCTTCTTGATTATACCCTTGAACAACCAGCCGTGCCTTGTTCCGAGTGACTGTTCCTGACTCATCCAGTTTGTTTCGGAACACCCACTTGGTTCCAATGATTGTTCTCTCTGCAGGTTTAGGTACAAGGTGCCATACTTTGTTTCTTTCAAATT
The DNA here is from genome assembly GCA_029747015.1 of Carnegiea gigantea. Lineage (NCBI taxonomy): Eukaryota > Viridiplantae > Streptophyta > Magnoliopsida > Caryophyllales > Cactaceae > Carnegiea > Carnegiea gigantea. The sequence goes on from JAKOGI010002285.1 coordinate 76,878, forward strand.
AATGGAGCTCTTCTTGCATTGCTGTGACCCAATCTGAATCTGCAAGAGCTTCATTCACACTCTTTGGCTCAATATTAGAGAGAAAAGCATAGAAAGCACAGAAATTCTTAAGCTTAGACCTAGTTTGCACTCCACTGTTAATATCAGACAGAATTTGATCAAGGGGGTGCGAACTATGGTACTTCCATGGTCGTGGAGTAAGAGGATCCACAGACCCATGCTCTACTCTAGTCGTAATATCAAGCTTATGATCATCTCCTGAGCCTGTTTCTGCACCTGTTTGTAAGCCTGTTCCTGAAGAACATGGTCCCGAACAGGGTTCAACGGTGTTTCCCCCTGTTTGGTGTTCACCTTGCCTGCTGTTCTGAGGAACACCTTCAAGAGTTGTTTTCTCCATGGTGTTCTTACCTCGTTTATCTTGGAGCAACACTTCTTTTCGAACAAGACCTAATTCAAGTTCATCTTCCTGTGCATCATTCTCACTCAACAAGTTAGATTCATTAAAAAGCACATGCACACTTTCCTCAACACACAAGGTCCTTTTGTTAAAGACTTTGTATGCCTTGCTGTGAGAAGAATAGCCAAGAAATATTGCCTCGTCACTCCTAGGGTCAAACTTTCCTAAGGCATCCTTCCCATTATTATGCACAAAACACCTACAACCAAATGTTCTAAGGTGCGTAATATTAGGTTTTCTGCCCTTGAAAAATTCATAAGGAGTTTTGTTCAAAATGGGTCTGATCATGCATCTATTTATAATGTAACATGAGGTGTTCAATGCTTCTGCCCAGAAATACCTAGGAAGACCACTAGCAATAAGCATTATTCTGGTCATGTCTTCCAGGGTGCGATTTTTGCGCTCAACCACCCCATTTTGTTGGGGTGTTCTTGGAGCTGAGAAGTTATGATCAACACCATGTTCATTACAATAGTTGATAAAACTTGCATTTTCAAACTCAGTTCCATGATCAGATCTCAAGCTAATTAAGGAGTGTCCTACTCTCTTTTCAACCTTTTTGAGAAAGGCAATAAAATTCTCAAAGGTTTCATCTTTGGATGCCAAAAACAAGGTCCAAGTAAATCGAGAGTAATCATCCACTACAACAAGCACATACTTTTTCCCACCTCTACTAGTTATCCTCATGGGACCACACAAATCAATGTGTAATAATTCTAGAGGTCGGGTAGTGCTTACACATTTTTTCGATTTAAAAGAAGATCTGACTTGTTTGCCTTTTGCACAAGCTTCACATACCTTGTCATCATTAAATTTGATGGAAGGTAGTCCAATAACCAGGTCTTTTGAAACAAGTTTGTTTAAAAGAGTAAGGCTTGCATGACCTAGTCTCTTATGCCAGAGCATTATGTCATCATTCACAGCACTCAAACAAGTCAGGTTGTTTTGGGGAAGAGTGGAAATACATACTTTGTAAACATTTTTGTGTCGCTTCCCCCTTAATACAACATCTCCTGTGTTGACATTGACAACCAAGCAATGTGTTCGTGAGAACACCACTAGGTTGTTCTTGTCACACAGTTGGGACACACTTAGTAAATTATGCTTTAAACCATCAACTAAGTGCACATTATCAATTGAGTGGGAGAGAGTTTTACCAATGCTACCTACACCGACAATTGTCCCAGACTTACCGTTGCCAAAAGCCACGCTCCCACCGGTTGAAGCTGTAAGTGAGAGAAAGTTTGATTTTTCTCCAGTCATATGCCGCGAACACCCACTATCAACATACCACAGCTGCCTGTTTTCAAGGTTGTTTTCTGATCTGTTTGACAGGGTGTTTCTTACCCTGTTTGCTGGGTTGTTTGTGGGGTTGTTCTCTCTCACTTCAGCCTGCAAAACAAATCACAGGTTAGTTTTGGGAACCCAGATCCACTTGGGTCCCATTCTTTTAGACAAGTAAAGCTCATCTTTTCTAATCCAGATTTGTTTCACATACCTTTCATTTTTTTCAATGACATACCTTCTCAGAGGGCATGAATATCGATAGTGACCAGTTTTACCACAATGAAAGCAAACAATGTTTTCAGGTAATCCCACATACTTTCTATGAATTGGGTAAACTGTTTGTTTAGGCTTATATCCAAGTCCCTTTTTGTTTCGATTGTGGTGAGTGTTTAACCAATCAAGGGCTTGTGAGGACTTGTTCCAGCGCTTGGTTGTGATAAGCTCGGTTTCCAGTTTTTCTATATTAGCATGCAAACCCTTGTTCTCCCTGAGCAAGGACTCAACCATTCCTTCCACCTCAAAGAGTTTTTCCTCCATTCGAGAATAATCTCCTTCTTTTATAAAGAGGTTTTCTTTGAGCGTATTAATATTTTCATGTAAGCCCAGTTTTTCATTTTTAAGGATCTCATTTTCTAGTTCTAGGTCTCGGACATCTCGTTTCAATTCAGCACAAGTATCCATCAAGGTATACAAAAGTTCTTCGAGAGTTGCTTTATTGAGACCACGTACCTTGTTCTTGAGATCAGTAAGATTGTTTGTTAATTCATCATCTGAATCCGTGTCACTTTGTACCATGAGAGCTACAGCACCTTCATCAGTTTCAGACTCACCTTCATCCTCAGAGGAATCTCCCCAGGCAGCAAGCATAGCCTTCGAGAATCGTCTCCCAGAACTGCTTGCAGCTTGCTTTCTACTTGTTTCCTGGGGTGTTCTTGCTCTTGCTCTTCTCGAAGTAGTGGACAGTTCTTCACAATGTGATCTGGTTTACCACACTTGAAACACCCTGTGAACTGCTCTCGGGGGGTGTTTCTGGACTTACTGAAGTCTTTTCTTTTACTGTTTTCTTTGACCTTTTTGAGGAATTTCTTGAACTTTCTTGTCATTAAGGCCATCTCTTCATCCTCAAGGTCAGAGTCATCATCCTCTTGTGCTTTCAAGGCAAGCCCACGATCCTTCTTCTGCTCCTCTTTTTGTTGTGAGTTCTTTCTGAGTTCATAGGTTTGAAGATTGCCAATCAACTCGTCGGGGGTGATCTTGTTCATATCTTTAACTTCTTGGATAGCTGTCACCTTCGCTTCCCAAGACCGAGGCAAAATCCTTAGAATCTTCCTCACCAGCTCTTCTGTGGTGAAGGATTTTCCCAGGGATTTTAGCTCGTTTGTTATGTGGGTGAAGCGTGTGTACATATCCATCACGTTCTCACGATCACCCATACCAAACAACTCATATTGCCTCATAAGTAGCTCAATACGTGATTGTTTGACTTGACTTGTTCCTTCATGAGCTACTTGGAGGGCATTCCATATCTCCTGAGCTGACTCACACTCCGAGATACGTGTATATTCATCTGGACCTAGGCCAAAATATAATAGCTTCTTGGCCTTGGCATTCTTTTCCATTTTCTTATAGTCTTCACCATCAAACTCTATGGGTTCCTTGGGAACCTTCTTACCATCTTCAAGCACCTTGGTGGGAACAAGGGGCCCGTTCTTGATGAGCATCCATAATTCATAATCTTCTGCCTGAATATAGTTCTCCATCCTATTCTTCCACCAACTATAATGTTGGCCGTTGAAATAGGGTGGACGAGTAATGGATTGCCCTTCAAGGATTCCTTGTGGTGTACTCATCTTCAGAATCTCTCAAGGTGTTAGCCCTTTTGAGAGAACCCGCTCTGATACCACTTGTTGAATTCCAAGAGTACACAACCACAAGAGGGGGGTGAATTGTGGTGGTCGATTTTCGCCTAATAACTGACAAACAACCGTAGCACTTGATTGCAGAGATTGTTTGTAAATCACAAACAACCTTACGCCTTGTTTGTAGCGGTTGTTCTCAATTGATTCAGTAGCGAAATTCAAAGTAATAAATGCGGAAATAAAGCACACACAATTTTTATGTGGAAAACACCTCTAGCCCAACTGAGGTGTGAAAAACCACGACCTACCTCATGTAGGATTTAACCACTTCACTAACGGGCTAAAAACGTTACAAAAGCACCACTCCTTGTTACAACTTGTAACTCACGTAACCTTCTTCCCTAAGACAGGTTACACCACGTCCAATCTCACCAGATAGGACACGTCCAAAGTCCACACGACTGAGGACACACTCACTCACTTTCTGTTCTGAGAACAGGGGTACAAAACACCTTACTGGGGTGCTTCTGACTTAAGCAGATGTAAGGTACAATGAAGTCCTATTATGCCAAGAAATTGAAAGCTCAGTTAAGCACAATCTTCTCACGGTTTTTCTCTTTGAAATTCAGCTCTAAAAATCTCTTACTTCTTTGTAAAAACCGGATTGTCAAATGGGAGAGAGAATTTCAATATTTAAACGCACAACCCAACGGCTATTCTTTTCAAAAGATAGGGAAAATCCTCTATTTTTAGTCGCTTAGAAGATTCACCAAAGATTTCCAACGGCTAAGAGAGGAGAGAAGATTTTCTTAAAATATCTTGGCCGAGTAATCTAGCTTGAAAAGAATAAAATCTTGATTTATCCCAAATTCAATCAAGACCTAAAAATAGGGGATAAGAATCTTTCAAGAGAAATCTTTAGCAAAAACGGTTTTGTAATTTTTTTTTTTCCAAATTCAAAACAAATCTTTTTAGATCTGGCAGCCAACCGAAGCAAATTTCCAGATAAGACTGATGTAGCTGCTGTAGTTTTTGAGAACACCCTAGGCACCCTGTTTGCAGGGTTGTTTGGAAATGGTGTCCCAAAGCAACTTTTCGAAAACCGTTTTCAAGAAGTGCTAAAAATGATACTTTCAAGATTGGCATATTAACAAGAGTCTAAAAGATAAAAACTAAATTAACCAAGACTCCTTGTAAGAATTAGTTGTCTTGTCAAGAGTGAATATGCTGCTCCAAAACACCTTGGTCACCTTGATTCCTTGGGTGATCTTGTGTAGCTGAATGTTCCTCAAGACTTAAACCATATGTGTTGTTTGCTGATCTTGTGTCACTGAAGCTCGGAACCTGTTCCTAAGACTTGTTCTCAACATTTAGCCACCAGGTTAATAAAATATCACAAACAGCGGTGTAGGAACAACGGTGTATTAGGCCCTGTTTGGAGAGCTTGTTTGGAACAACATTACTTAGACAAATATGTTACTCTTGGATTTGTTATCATCAAAACTAAATATAATCAACACTTCCTCTAACAACCCTCCCTAGCATATATACAACGTCATCTCCCTGCCACAACCACCTCCTCCAACGGCATTTTCACCTTCCATTGTGTTGTACATTAATGATCATCTGCAAACACATGCATACTTGTCAGTAATAGTTCCACACACAAGGTATATACCACATTCACACCCCAAAATATCTCATCACAACTTCACATAGACCACTAACTTGGGTTCCAACAAATTATGAAACTCAAGTCACCATTCAACCCAACACATGGGTCTATCTTCCCTAGATATGTTCTATCAATAGTTCCTTATCCATTATTCCCCGCTCTCCAGGTAACCCAGGTTAGTCATCACCGATACCTAGGTTATCCACTAGTACATTATCTGTTATTCAGTACACAATTATGACTTACTAATGCAAATGAAGATACACACCCTGACCCACTTACCTGCCCACCTCAGTTATAAGCATTTCACACATCTATTACTGCAGATCAGCACTCCGAACATGTGCATGCACAACTTCCATAGCAGTTAACCCGGATTACTCAATACGTATCACTGGGTTCACCACTCTTACTTTCTGGAATATTCATTACGCATTTACGGAGTTAATCATTTCACGTCAACTGCAAAACTAAACTAGCCCTACTGTAATTGTTATCCGAGGTTATTCAATATACATATTCAGGATAACCAATACAGAGCATTATACATTCAGCATCACGAGCATACAACAATTGCATACATCAATTTAATCCAAGCCCTAACTACCCAAACGTACACAAACCCCACCTCTCTAACCTCATCGCCCAAACCCTAAACCCTCTTCAACAGCACAGCAACAGAGCCCCAAATTTCGACATTCCCAATTGTAAGTATAAACTAACACACACAAGTTACATAACTGATTAACTCATTAACCTGTTTTCAGTGCAAACAAGAAGTCATCCACAGCTCACCACCAACACAACATGCATAGTGCTCCCCTGCTTCAAGCCCTTCACTCTCCTTCGATCCTTCACAAAAATGACATCTTTCATAATTTGTGAAGATCCTTTCCCCACCTTCAGTTTACATCCCATCGAGACCAACCTCTTCCTCCACCATTGACGACTTGGACAAGCTCAGAAAATTGGTGCGTCTCCTTTGTGGGTGTCTTCTACAGCAAGCTATGAAATCCCATCTTGTTCTTCAGCTGAATTTCCCCCCTATTGCAAAGAGTTCATTAAGGGCACTACCGTCTTTATAGACAGACAAGAAAGGAACCCCTCAAGGAAAGGAACCCCTCAAAAGATGTGTTAGACAAAAATAACACCTCTAAGTAAGAGGATTCCACCACTGACAAGTGTTAATTTGAACAACACCATTAGGTAAATTTTCCTTAAATATTTTGGGTCGATCATGCAAAAGAAATAGGGATATTGGCAAATAAATTAACCATCGTATAAAAGTGGGATGGTAAAAATGAAAAAATACTGCTGGAGTGTTGAGTGATAGGAGAATCCCCGTAAGATTAAAAGGCAGGGTTTATCCACTACAAAAATGTTGCTTCCATCCACATTTAATTTTGCTAATAACCACACTTATAAGCGTAGAAATAGCAGTTGCCCACACTTAGGCTAAATGTGGGGAAGTTAGTGTGTGGAAGTGTTCTCCACACTTAATGAAAATGCTGGTACAGCTATATTTCCCACGCTTATAAATGCGGAGTAAGTACTAATTATCCACAATTTAAACGTGGTCATTTTACGCTATGCCTACTCTTGAAGATGTAAGAAATTATAATTTCCCTCACACTTAAAAGTGTTACTAGTGGCATTTTAGTATTTAAAAAAATAATGCTGATAATTAATATAAAACTTATTAAGTTAAAAATAGAACAATTCTATACAATTGTTCTTTTTTTAATTAACAAGTTTTATACTAATTACCAGCGTGCATTACCCTACATAAATGAATAAAATTAACAAACTAACAAATTAAAATAGATCAAACATTAATTAAATAAATTACGCATTAGTTCCTGAAAAAAATTAATTGTAGACATAGCAACAAAGACTACGGTAATCAAAACTAAATATTCTCGCATTGTTTTGAATCCATCCTACTAACTTTTTTTGATGTCGCTAGCTGATTGAACATTTTATTGCTCTATATACTACCTAAAACTATACTTTGAAAACATGCCTAACGTCCAAGAAAATATAAAAAAAATCTCCATCTTCGTTTCTTCACTGAGAGATGTTAGCTTCTGAAATGCAACCTATTAGATAATTGAAACACACAAAAAAATGAATTATTAGAAAAGATAGCCAAAGAGATTAACTAAGGCGCAAACTCAGTAGAATCAAGTTTAAACACGCACAGCAGAGTTCAACAAGCTATAAAACCACAGCAGAGTTGAACCAATAATAGAAAGACAATCGAGTTCAACTAGCAATATAGAGGACCTAGATGAGTTCAACTAACAATAGAACCACAGTCGAGTTCAACTAATAATACAACTGCAACCAATTTTAGCAACTATCGAACTCTTGACATGGATAAGATATCAAACAGGACGTCATTGGCTAACAAGATTAGTTAGCGCAACTCTTTAATAGCAAGTGAAGCCAACATTACCAAATCAGGTCGTTGCCTCTGCATCTTTCTTCCTTTCCCAGCAGCGTCTTCTGGGCTTTTTGCAGATTTAATGGCTTGGAAACATTCTTATGCTGCAGGATCTTGCACACCATAAAACTTGTGTGCCTGTCAGAGAAAGAATGGACTTAAAATAAACACCACTTTTTCCATCCACATCAAACAGCAATAGAAAAAGTCTTCAACAAAATACCCCAAAATGAGAAGTAAACTGAAAATTGTGCACCATAAGCACTGACTCTATAATTCCACCAATAAACTGCAAACGTTTTCTATGAATAACTTTTGGAGCCAGGAAGGCATACACCTACAATAATAAAGAGAACATACAGGATACAATGTTAACTGACTCTATAATTCTATAGCATCAACATTTCCCTATGATTGATACCATAAATCAAATTGTACAGATAAACACTGAGGGAGGCACAATACCACACAGAGAAAGTAAGTAAGAGGCTGTGAATAGCAACAGCTTTAAAACACAACTTTTACATATGCCAATAAGAAAATAGGTACCCACATTGACCTTATTCAGATTATGGAAAACTATACAAATTGTGGTGGGCTAAAAGCAGTTCAATTCTTGATAAAGAAAATTAAAGACAAGTATGAGCGCCTTGTGTATAACACCAAAAGAACTAGTCGATGCAGCTAATGATCTTCCACACTCCCAGAGGATTGAAAGAGAACCACACTTATAAAAGTACTCCATTACATCTCTAGGATTTAGAAAATCAAATTCAATAACTTCAATACCTTTGAAAGCCATCAACTTTTGGAAACTCCTTCTAGCACCCCTTTGTGTTGCCACTATGGTATGTACTTCGGAAGTATCCCAAAGATGTGCTACCTCAGGTAAATCCATAGACTGTGACATCACGACCCGCACAGGCATGTGCCCACCACCATTTCTCATAGTTAATCGAGGATCTGAATTGAACACGTTGAAAAGGAGGGCATAGAATAAAATTAGTAGAAAATCCACCAACATTCCAAGCACCTCTAGTGAACTAACAGTTAAGATTCCATGCTATCCTTCCGTACAGTGTTTCCTCCAACAACAACAGCATCGCTCAGGCCCCCTAGTTCTGAGACGTGGCATCTGGACTCCTTGCTGCTTATTAATGATGAATGCCCACTACTGGTAACTATCTTCCCTGATAACAAAGAAGATTGTAATCACAAATCTAACCAATCACCTACCTCTTTCATATTTCCTTTAAAAAGTTGCAGATTTGGATCTACAACATCAGAAAAAGGACTCTATATCATTCAACTTGTGGCACTAACCATCAAGAGTCATAGCATATTTGAGAACAGAATATGGGACTTGAGAACTAATGAAAACTAAAACTAACTCATTACGAACCAACACCCAAAATGGGAAAGACCAACATCAATATCCTGCTCTTAAAGACAACAAAACAAAGATAATAGACATTAAGTTTAATGGAACCAGAATAAGGGAAGGGTGAACAGAGCTTAGGGATTCCTTGCTCTATAGCTCAACTGAGCTTCAAGCTCCATTCATGATGGCTATCCACATTCATCCAAACCAGAAACAAAGTAAAAATAGGAGCAAGGGAAAAGGTTAAGGTATCTGCCTAGTTGAGAACTCAGACTAGTTTCTTGAGCACAACCAGAAACAGAGAAAAACTGAGCAACCTAGTAGTAGAGCAACACCAAGTCCAAATCATGTAGCAAATAAACAGAGAAGAAACAGACCATCAGAGTATAAGCAGTAGAGAAGCTGAACAGGGGATGGGGAATTTGAAGTTAGCCGAGAACAATGCAAAACCCAAAACAGTCTAATATAAGTTGAAATTCATCAAACCCAACCCAAATCAACGCAAAAAAATTCGATTATATGAAATTGAAGGTTAGAGAACAGGTCTAAAATTCGAAATCAGAGTCAAGATACCACAAAGTGAACCCTAAAATCTGTAGAAAAAAAACTTTAAATTCAACCCTAAGAATCCAAAAACTAAAATTAACCTAACAAGAAGCCCTAAATTTAGCTTGAAAAACTTAAACTAAAACCTTATTAATACCTAGATTTCCCAATTACGCCTCCCAAACGCCGTTGCCTTCGATTTATACCCGAATCGTCTCGATCTCAGCCCTTGGTGTGGAATGGTGTGGACAATTGGATGATGATGTGCTGGCTGATGAAGATAGTGGAGTGAATGAGGGTGATTGTGGTGACGGGGGTGTTGATGATGGTGTTGATGCGGAGTGAGTTCGAGAAAGATAGAGAGTCATGGTGAAGAGACAAAAAAGATGAAGGTTAGAGGGTCTGGGTTTCTGGTTTCTTTTTGCCGAGGGAGATGAGAGAGACATGAGGAGATAAGTGTGGGGGGGTCAGGCACGTGCCTAGCATGTGTGGGGAACCGGGAAGATTTGGTTTTTTTTTTTTTTTTTTTTTGCCTTTTGAAGTGTAGAAGGAGATTAATGGGTTTCTCACACTTATGAATTGTAGAGTTGAAAAGTTCTTGATTTTCCCTCCCCCACTTCCTCAAGTGTAGCCCGATAAGTGTGGGCATATACATTATTTTTTGTAGTGATCGTATGGTTGTTAGACCAGTGCTGTTGTACGACTTTGAGTGTTAGCCGGTAAAAAGGACCCAATTTCAAAGGATGATGGTAGTAGAGATGAGATGAATGGATGTCTGAATACGCAAGATTGGATATGATTAGAAACAAGGTGAAGGTAGCGCCTGTAGAAGGTAAGATGAAAGAGACTAGACTTTGATGGTTACGTCATGTGAAGACGAGGAGCGTGGATGTAGGGGTGAGAAGATATAAGGTGATTAACCTTCCAGGATGCAGAAGAGGTAGAGGTTGACCCAAAAAAAAAAATAAATTGAAATGAGGTGATTAAACATGATATGAAATTTTTGCGGCTAACAGAGGACACGACTCAGAATAGAAGTCTTTTGGCTACGTGATGGTAGGTGTTATGGTTGTGTTGTGTTCTAAGGGCCTTTATGTTTATTTTTATTTTTATCTTACATCAGTCGTATTTGTGTATGCACTTAGTTTTCTTGTATGGACAGATTATTACCATTCTAGCTTCGGTTGTTTGAGGTATGTCACTCAAATTTGCTTTTTTATTTAATTTGTGATGTGTAAGTACCTTCTCTATACACTGCCTCTTGTCTAGCAAAAGTTTTTTTAAAAAAAAATTCAAAAGCTTCTCTCTAAAAGTTTTTAATATATGGATCTTTTAAAATCGACCTCTCTCCAGGTAGAGATATCTGTACTGATAAGATTGTTTACATCTGGATCTCTCCAAACCCCATAAAAGTAGGACTCACACTGAAAGTTGTTTTGTAAGGTGGTTGGGCTAAATACATTAGACATACAACCAATTATAAATCCAGTAAAAAATATATTTTTTATTTACACTTTTGGATATTTAATTAATATTTGCCTATGTTAAATGCAGTGATTCTATTCTTTTCATATTTGATGGCGTTATCCATCTCAATCATATTATACATTAGCTATTTGGAACATCCACTAAAAATTTTAGCATGTTCTCGAAAACTTCATACTTGAGCACAAATTTCAGAAATTCTATTGAAAAGTTTAGGAATGTATGTTGAAAATTGTAGGAATTCACTTTTTAAAATGAACTTTTTAAGAACTTTACAGCTATGTTAAATTTTTTATAATTTTACTAGGGGTGTGTTTGGTAAGAGGGAAAATTATTTTCCCGAAAAACGATTTTTCTATTTTACGCTATTTGGTAAAAATCGGAGGGGAAAATTATTTTCAAGGGAAAATCATTTTACCCCATGGGAAGGAAATTGTTTTCCTTTGAAAAAGTAGGGAAAATCATTTTCCAACTCTCTGATATTTCAGTTTCATGCCCGATTTTCGTTCTCTTTCTTTGCTTCTCCTTTATCTCATTCTCTGCTTCCTCATTACCTCTCGCATTTTCAGAATAGCCATAGTTTAGGGTTGATTTTGCTCTCTCTCTCTCTCTCTCTCTCTCTCTCTCTCACACACACACACTCTCACGCTCTCTCTCTCTATGAACCCCTTTTTTTCCCTCCTCTTCTTTGGCTAAGGAAAAAAAAAAAATATTATTATGAATTTGTAAGACCTGTTTGATGATCAAGTTGACTGGTTATCTATTAACTTAGCTTATTAGTAGCCAACAATTGGAAATGATTGTCTTAGAAATGGTTTTTCATTCTACCAACCAGAAGAAAATGAAGTGCAAAGAAAATTATTTTCACCCTACCACCAAACAGCAGAAATGTAAGTGGAAAATTATTTTTCTTGGAAAAATATTTTCCACGAAAAATGATTTTCTGGAAAAATGATTTTCCCCCTTACCAAACACACCCTAGATACTTTAAAGATTTTTTAAAGGTTCAAATCCAAATAGATTACGTAAAACAAACATATTCTATGTACATTCACATATTGTGATTTTGATAATCAAAAATTTTTATTTTTATTTTCTTTTTTGTAAGAAAGGTAAGAATACAATCTAGGTAACCTTCCTCTTAAAAGTTCTTCCTGGATTATCCTCATAGAGAATACAAAGAAGGTCCCTATGCGGAACCTTATTCCACACTACTATTGAATGCAATGACAGACCATGCTTTACTAGTCAGTCGACTGCACAATTTCTTTACCTAAAAATATGAGTAATAAAATTGAAAATTTTTATTTGTCATGCCAGTAAAGAATGTCAAGTTGGCAAAGGTACCTTGCCAACTTGATTCTTTTCATTGTCTAATGACATGCATTTTCCATCACCAGCATTCACAATAAATAGATAGCGAAAATTCATTGTTGCTTTTTTCCCCTCCAACCTTTATATCTTCAGAAATGAGAACGCATACAGTGGATGGTTATGGGCATTTTCCTGCATGGATAATATGTGAACCTGCTTTAGCAATTATCCTTCTCCCCAAAGCTGCTTTTTGCTTTTTATATTTTCTATTTATATTTAGTGATGAATATATCGCTTAATGAATACAAGCTTCCAAGGCACTAAGCTATATAAACTTCCATAACTTGTGAACTGAACTAATCATTAATAGTCAACATTTTTTATCTTATTGGCATAACCGATGAGTACAAATAGTACCCCACTCCGATCAACTCTATTTCTGATGACATATTATACTTGTACTTCTATAATTATAAAAAATTATAAATAAAAGATGGTTTTACACAATTTGTAAATAGTAAACATCGTTTTACTAGTTGTTCAATTACATCATTTTTTTAAATTTAATACATAATAATTTTCTCTATGTGGAGCTAACGGCGTTACTTGTTATTGGTTGGCATCCAATGATGAGCTTGTTTACGATAAGCAGTCCAAATGAGATTTGATTTATAAATCAATTAGCCATACGAAATCGATCCTCTAAAATTCTATCACAGTCTTTCTTATCTTAATCTCCCAATGTGCAACGTAACTCTACGCACGGTATACCTTTATAATCTCCTCCTCGGTCATAAGTCTTTCCCAGACTACACCAGCATACTCTTCCTTCAGTGGAAGCCTTGACAAAAAAAAAAAAGGTGCTAAGTTATATTTAACACAATCCAAATTTATGAATTATCTCAAAACTCAATCAAAAGTTTAAGTTAATGGTTTAAGGTCCAAGAATATGTTTATACTCTAACACGCCCCTTCATACAAATGCCCTTTGGACTTGAAGCGTGGATGCTGTAAATAGTACTCCCTACCTTGCACAATAAATTAATATGAATGATGTTGAGATTCGAACTCGAGATATTTCACCCAGAAAGACTCTGATACTATCTAACACAATTAAGAGGAAGACAAGACTCACCAATTGTGAACCCCTGACTTGATATATGTATATATATTGTGAGAAGAAATAGAAAGTTACATATTTATCCTTAGAATTAGGGCTTCTCTATCATTTTGATCAAAAGAACCATACCCGCATTCTTACTTCGCATAATCATATGGGCCTGTTCTTTTCATTGGTAAATTAGGATCGGTAAAAGGGTAAAGTGAGTTGAGGTAAGTTCAAGTGGGTTAAAGTTGGTATTTTTTTTGTTGAAGTGGGTTGGAGTTGATCGAAGTAGGTTGAAGTGGGTTGAAATTGGTATATTTTTTATATTGGTTAAAGTACTGAGATTAAATTTTTGAAGGAGGTGTCTTGAAGTTGGTTGAAGTGGTTGAAGTTGGTTGAAGGGAGTTGAAGTTAATATTTTTTATTGAAGTGAGTTAAAATTAGTTAGAGTGGTTGAAGTAGGTTAAAATAGGTTAAAATTGATAAATTAGAAAAGATCAACAAAAAGAACAGACCTATAGTCCACATTATACTACTATTTGTTTTACATCAACTCCAATGCCACCCATTCTCTGGCAGTGGAGGGCCTCCTTACTTTTACGGTGCAACCTTTCTTATTTTAATTTGTTGATGTACAGTATTGCATATAAAATTTTCGATCGAGATTGAAAGACATCAATTTCAATCTAAGTACCTTATGAAAGTATGCAAATATCCACTTTGGTCAATTGCTTGATTACTTGTTCAAATTCGAAATAGGTTTGAAATTTTCTGAGTATGATCAAATATTTGAAATTATGTATATCCTCAAACCTTATGATTAAACTGGATTGGGTATTAATCATGCAATTGCCTGATTACTTGTCCAATTGCCTGTTTACTTGTTCAACTTAGAAATAGGTTTGAAATTTTAAGTATGGTCAAATATTTGAAACTTTAAATGTAAACTCAAATCTTATGACTGATTTGGATTAGATATTAGGCATGCAGATATATATGTTTTGAAGATGTGGGAAAGGTAATGCTAAATATTAGAAGAGGTAATTCAAGATTAAGGGAAAAATTGTCTTAATTGGTTTTCGTGTTTCGAAGATCAAAAAAAATGAGGAGAGGTAATTGTTTTCATTTTCAGGTCTTACCAGTTCGGTTAATCAGTCTTTGTATTTTAGGATACAAGAATTGTGGAACACCTAATTAAATAATTAAATAAAATTTTCTTATAGCTCACCTTGGGAGGGACCCGTGGCCTCATCTTCGGCGTGCACTGATTAAAAGCAATCCAATAGATTAGACTTCACCGGTGAATCAAAGAAAAAGGAGGAGCATTCACCTCTCATGATTTCACAATTTAAAAAGGCTGAACGGAATTGATCTTTTGTTCAAATCAAATGGGGCATTTTGCCAACTCATATTCTATTTTCCAATCTTTTGGCAAATTTGGTGTCTTACTATAACTGGATAATTTAATCATATCACCAGCAAAGTTGAGGGGATTATACGATATTGCTAATTATCAACATCTGTGGACTAAGGCGAGGTTGCATTTAGCTGTGAGCAAAAACAACCAAACCGAAAAACCGAACCGAAAAATCGGTTAATCGGTTTGATTTTTCTAAACAATTCGGTTTGGTTAACCGAACCGAAAAAATTTTGCGGTTTCGGTTCGGCCATTTGAAATTTGGTTAACCGAAACCAAAACTTACACTTTTATCAAAAAACATAACTAAATTTTATATTGGTCAAGTGTAGATTTTATAATTATTAAAGATAAGACTAAACATACAGCAATGTGTAAATTAATATTTGGTGTCTTAAATAGTTAAATTAATTAAAAAATGAGTGAAAATTGAAAATGAACAGTTTAAATTAACGGTTAACCGGTGACTAAACCGAAAATCCAGTTAACCGAACCGAAAATCCGGTTAATCGAGTTTTTCAGATCGGTTACGGTTCACATTTTTGCTGAACCGAAAAATTCGGTTAACCGAAAGTTTCAGTTTGGTTTACGGTTCGCAATTTTTACGAACCGACTTTTCGGTTAATCGATTTTCGGTTAATCGAATTTCTAGTTAACCGGTTTTGATCACTCCTAGTTGCATTGTTCGGATCACTACTAAAAAAGTGCTAAAAATGACAGAAAATAGCGGCGGATAAAAATTCGTATCAGATAGCGGCAGAAATGGCGACGGATAATCTGAAATAAAAATATATCAGAATAGGCGACAAAATTGGTGATGGAATCTCAATTCCATCACTATAACTTTCAGTCGCCACATTAATTTTGAAATTTTTTTATACTGTTTGCGACGGATAAACCATCGTTGAACAGTAAAAAAAAATTTCAAAATCAATGTGGCGATGGAATTTTCGTCGACAGTTTGTTGATGCCTTCATTTATAGAACCAGAACTGATTCTTTTACGCATTTCGTTCATTGCTTTGAAAGTGAGAGAGAGAGAGAGAGAGATCCGAAAGCCCCCAACCACCTGCGAGACACTGCCACCTCGTGCACCACCGCTGGATGCCACCACCGACTTCTGTCGCCTGCCTCTGCCCGTCTATCACCCACCATCGCCACCCAAACCACCAGAATACGGTGATTTTCTCTCACTTCTGGCAGTTTTAATTTCTAAAAATTTTAGCATTAGATTGTTCAAATTTCATAGTTAGTTTATATTTTTATTGAAATGTGAAATTTGTGTGAAGTTATTACTCTAATTTATTTCAACATCTTTGTCAATGTAACATTAATTAGTTTTTGTGGATTAATTAATCTTACAAATTTCACTAAACTAATCGCATATTTGATGTGAAATTTGTAACTTACGTGAATATGTAGAGGAAGATGTCGAAATATTAATCACAAATTCAAACTTGAATACTTCATTCCACCAACTTAACTATGAAATTTGTGTGAAGTTATTCATGTAATTAATCTTACGAATTTTACTAAACTAATCACAGATAATTCGACATCTTATATAACACATGTCTAATGTTATATACATTTAAGTTGATGTACTTATACATATTTTTGTGGATTAATTAATGTTGTGTTTGACTTTTAAAATATATGTAATATATAATTGAGTAATTTATATAATTATAATTATATAAATTAAAATTAATACTAATCCAATAACTTACATGAATATTATTGCTTGAGCAGAATATGAATAGCCTTCACATCATTAGTGGATGTATAATAGATTATTGCTTAATCGTAACGGTTATATGCGAGAATTTCTAAATAGTGTAAATCAATTTGATGAATTTGTACGTGGTTATATAGATTTCCAAAGTGGGAGGAAGTATAGATGTTCATGTGCTAAATGCAAAAATAGAGTGTATACACCCAATGAGGTAAAAATGCACCTTATATATAAGTATTTTGTGAAGGAATATTAGTATTGGATAAGCCATGGACAAGTACAATCTCAACAATATAATTTTAGGTATTCTACTGGTGAATTGCTGGAAGTTGGCAGTTCAAGTCATATTGATCATGACTACAATAAATCCCACGTAGATCGTATGGAGTATATGGTTAGTGATGTCATATTGGTAAATCAAAATATAAAGGATGAAGAGTTAACATTTGTTAAGAACCATTCCATAATATGGTTCAAATTACTCAACAACCCTTATATGATGATTGTTCTATCCACAGTGAGTTGTCTGCTGCTATTAGGCTGTTGAGTATTAAGTTTGATTATAACATGTCACAAAACTATTTCAATAAAATTGTTCAATTAATGAAAGATATGTGTCCACCTAACAACCGCGTGTCAAACAACTATGGCCAGATGAAAAAGGTTGTTAAAGATTTTGACAACAATGTGATACACATTGATTGTTGTCGTAAAGCTTACATGCTCTTCTTTAAAGAGGACTCAAACCTTGATACATGCAAGTTTTGTCGACATTCGAGATGGAAAAGGCAAATGTCACAATAAAGGAATCAAAATATATTACCATACGCAAGGATGCATTACTTGCTATTGAAACCTCGACTTTAGAGGTTGTAAGCATTAAGAACAGTGCAAAGCACATGAGATGGCATTATGAACATCGGTGTGAGGATGGTGTTTTATGTCAATCCATCGGATGGGGCAGCATAGAAACATTTCAATAACAAGTATCCTAATTTTGCTGTAGAGCTTCAAAATGTTAGGCTTAACTTATGTGCTGATGGATTTAATCCTTACACTTCGTCTTCAAGATCTTATTTCAATAGTAGTCACACCTTATAATCTTCCGCCTGAAATGTGTCTGACCACACAATTTATGTTCCCCACTTGTTTAGTCCCCGACCCTAAAAATTCCTAGAACAAAATAGATGTGTATTTACAACGTCTTATTAATGAGTTGAAGTAACTATTGGATGTTGGAATTGAAACGTATGACATCTCTAAGGATCAGACATTTCAATTGAAAGCTGCACTTATGTAGACCATTAATAATTTTTCATCATATGAAATGTTGTCTGGGTGGAGTACTAATGGTTATTTAACATGTTCAGTATGTATGAAACAAGAAAAGACTTTGAGATTGAAGAATGAAGGTAAATTCTTATTGTTTGATTGTCATCGGTGTTTGTTGCCAAGGAATCTTATATTAAAAGAAATAGAACTTCATTTAGAAAAGGCAGATTTGTTACAAGGGGTTCTCTTCGCTGCATACTTGGGGAATAACTTTATACTAAGGTGGCACACTATCCAATGATAACCACAAACAGTGACTTTCAAATACCAGGATTTAAGAAAAATGCGCATACCTGGACAAAGAAAACCATATTTTGTGAGTTGAGATAATGGCAACAGTAGTTGCCCTGCCATAATTTAAATGTGATGTACATAGGAAAAAACTTCTTTGAAAATATCATTAACTCCATCATGGAAGTTCATGGAAAAATAAATGATAATGTCAAATCAAGAATGGATGTTATAGATGTATGTGGTAGAGAAGAATTACATTTGCTACTAGACCCTAGTGGCAAAACAATTAAACCAAAAGCAAAGTTTGTTCTTCCCATGGATAAAAGAAGATAGCTGTGTGAATGGGTCAAGGGACTTCAAATGTTTGATGGATATTGCTCCAATTTGAAGAATATTGTCAACCCTAATGTTGCAAAGTTTAAAAATATGAAAAGTCATGATTTCCATGTGTTCATGGAGAGTCTTTTACCCATTGCATTTGGTGCTCTCCCAGGTGATGAGTTGAACCCATTGCATTTGGTGCTTTCCCAGATGATGCTTGAAACCTCTCATTGAGATAAGTCCATTCTTTAAAAATTTGTGCTCAACAACACTACTAGAGGACGTGCTTAAGGAAATGCATCAAAACTTTGCCATTACTCCCAGTAAGTTAGAGACAATATTTCCTCCAGGCTTCTTCAATATAATGAAGGACTTACTAGTACATTTGGCAGAAGAGGCACAACCTAGCACTTATATATAGTACTGATGGATGTATCTATTTGAGAGGTAAAGTAGATTGTGTTTGTTGAAAATGGATTAAAAAAACTAGACCATGCAATCACTTATAAGTATTACTTAATATTATTTTGTTAGGTACTTCGATTGATTGAAGAAAAAGATAAAACAACAAGCATGTCCTGAAGGTTCAATTACAAAAGCTTACCTAGAAGCTGGAAGGACGTTCTTTGCCTCTTATTACTTTGGTTCTCTCTGTGCACACTAGATGCTGGAGAAATGAGGATGGTGATATACATAATAATCATTTTGCTAACTCTATATGTGTTTGAACCGCAAAGGATTGCTATTGAGAGGAAAAGATCAAGGTATCTCACAAATGTTGAATATATTGTTGCTAATCTTCACATGTTATTAAGGGCTTGCTCTTTTTCGCGATAAGATATAGCTGTAAGCTGTAAGAAAATGTAAGAAGTTATAAGAAGTTGTAAAGAGCTATAGGGAGCTATAAGAAGTTGTAAGATGTAAGGAGTTGTAAGAAGATGTAAGAAGATGTAAGAAGCTATAAGTAGATGTAAAGAACTGCAAGCATAGATGTAAGGAGCTGACGAATTGTTGAAGAGAATATAGTATAATTTGTAGACATGTATGCATATTATCAGTGTTTAATGCATGATTTATGAAATAACATGTAATATATGTCATATTTACGAAATAAATTTGATACCATCAATAAACAAATTATTTCTTAATATTATTTAAACAAAATTTGTTTCTTTTACAATGAACGTTTTGGATGAGAAATAATAATATTAAAATAATATACTTATTGAAAATAAACCTTTAACCAAGTAAATTAAACAATAACAAAATATATTAAACCCCATAAATTTTTTCAATCAAAATTTCCCACACTTGAGGTGATTTCTTATATTTACATTAGTTTGATCTTCCATAACCAAAAAAAAATTTCTCACAAAATTGAATATAACTCTTAAAATGAAACTCTATTTTAAGTGAACAATTTTAAATGTAAATGTCCGATCGATATATTATTAGCAAGGAATTTTATAAATAAAGCCTTAAAATATTAAGAAATAGGAAAATTGCACTGTCATATTCGACAACTAAAAACTGAAACTTACCTTCCCAAAAAAAAAAAAAAAAAAAAAAGATGAAAAATTAAATTGGCCCACAAAATGCCTCAGATGAGACGGGAGCAGCAACTTGAGATAATTGTTTCCGGTTGTACTCTCCATAATTTATTATTTTGTGTAACAAGTGCATATCAATCTCAGCAAGGAAATGAAATTTGGAACGACTACCAAATATTCAACTGTATAATGACAGCAATAAAATTGCCATGGATAGCCTTAGGGATAAAATAGGTGTAATACTTTCGTCACATACAATTTGAGAGTTTTTATATATGATTTAGACTTAAACATAAATGAAAGCTTTGTATTATAATTTTAAAAGTATGTTCACTTATTTTATCTATAATAACATGTATTGTTCATGTAGAAACTCAAATATAATTTATGTCATTAAATTCTATCTTTATGTTTATATTAATATTGTGTTCATAACATATTCACAAATTCTATATATTGGTAGTATAATAAATATATATATATATATATATATATATATATATATATATATATATATATATATATATACACATTTCTGTAATTACTAAAAAAATTGAACGTTATACAAAAATCTATATGGGATGTAAGAAGATGTAAGAAAATATAAGGAGATGTAAGAAGCTGTAAAAATTATGTTAAGGATGTAAAGAGTTGTAAGTAAATGTAAGAAGCTGCAAGCTATTAGCTAAATCCTCAAAAATGCAAAAATGAACAGGGCCTAAATTGTAATGAAGATGAACCTTATATTGGGTGAGTGCTACCTTAGCCATTGTAAGTTTCAATTAAGTTTATCATTTAGAGCCATAGTTTATTTACCGTTTTTATAAACAGAATTTTCACAAAACAAGTACGAATTACACATCCCAATGTTAGTGATGCTGATGTTGACACCATCATTGATACTTAATTTGCAGATTGGTTTAGTCAAAATGTGAGTAATTTAACTTATTCCTTACAAATACTTCAACACAAATCGATGCATTGTGATAACTAAAACCACATTCTATGTCACCTTAGATGTATTACATTCAACTATTCGACAACCATAAATGCGGTACTTGACATAATTGGCTACGAAATATAATAAGCATGTGCCAATATGGACGACATAAAGAGTGAACGGATTTACATTCCACATACAATCTCACAGTGTTTGGAAGAAAACATGTAATTGTGGTGTTGTCGTGTTGATGTATGTGGGACTAGAGAAGGTGATATTGAAAATAATTATTATAGCATACTTAAAGATATTATCGAAATTGAGTATATAGATGAACCACTTAAAAGATGTGTGCTATTTAGTTGTGAGTGGTTTGATCCCATAATGAATCGTGTGATACTATTTCATAAACTAAGAAAACTTATTAAGGTTCATCGCACAAGAAGGTACAAAAAGTACAATTCATTCATCTTCCTAAACACTGCACCACAAGTGTACTTTATGCCACATTCAGATCATTCAAGGGATATGATCAATTGGCTTGTTGTCATAAGAAATACACTCTACCTGTTGCTTACCAATAAACAGGAATGACGATACTTGTGACACCTATGAATGATGTTATCCTTACATCATTAGCGGATGATGGTGCACCACTGGAAGAGGTTAATGATGATATAGGTTTTTCATTTATTCAAGTAAATGATGACATAGATAAGGAAGAAGATGATGAGGGTGATGAAAAAACTGAGTGGGATGATGGAAATGAAACAGATGAATTATAGAAAATCTACATTCATATGATGATGATGATGATGACAATGATGAGAATGATGATGAGGATGGGGTGAGAACGATGAAAAAGATGCAGCGTATAAGTAAATGCTTATGAATTACTATGTATTTCATTACTTAGTTCTATAACACTTGGTTATGAATTTACTTTTATTGTATGTGTTAATTTTGAAACTTGTTATTATCTATCTACAATGTTGTGTGAATAAACTGTTAACATATACAATCATTATATGCACTTGCATTTATTATCAACTATTTCAGGTATGGATTCCGCCCCTCGTTAAGGTAAGTCCTCCACTCGAGGTAGAGGAAGAGGGTGGAGGAGCTCCAATGCACATCCTAGTGCTATGGACATCGATCAACCTTCCTCCCAAATACCTCATACTACATTTCATCCAGCAACAACAATGAGTGCTTACACGCTCGATATTTTTAGAATAATCTCAATCTCTAATCAATATGGGACAGTTTAGATATAACACCCCATATATCCCCAACTAGAAATTAATGTATCAATAGTTTAGATATAACATTTCAAACAACACCATTATTGCTAACATTGTGAACCTTGCCCCCAACACTACCCATACCATTTACCCTGACTCTAACGAGTTCCAATAAGACATTGGAATGGGAGATAATGAAGCACAATTTACTCATGCAAGCACTCGAACCAAGACATATATTATGCAAGATGGTAAAGGGGAAGGTGAAAAATTATTGCGTATTTCTAACTAGAAGTATTTTATGTTATGTGGTGTTAATTTGATATGTTCTGTTGAAAGAGGTTCATCCCAAATGATGGTACTATTGCTCGGATTTGTTTGATCTTTCAAGACAAATATGATGCACCTTGACCTTCTTGGGGTAAAGTATCTAAACATGTTCGGGATTTGTGGTTTGGAGAGTTCAAGGTAACTAAAGTAATTATATATTCACTTTATGTGTACCTAATTCATTACTATGATGTTATTTGATGTGTTTGTTGTCTTCTTAATTGCAGAAGTGGTTCACTAGGGATCATATCCATGAGAACCAAATCAAAAGAAATTTTGAAAATAGAGGGACTTTCTTGGCAAAGTAAGGAAGTACAACAAGCCATCTAAATGGCTTGATGATGCTCAATTGAAAGGACTCAAACTATATTGGGCAAACGAAGTGTACATGAAATTGTGTGAACATGCCCAAAAAAAATTAGCTTGGTGATCTAGATAGTTTTGCTCCATTCCTCTGCACCTGTGGCTCGATTATTATGCATGAGCATAGGAGGCGTCTGGTAGCTAACTTTATATCTTACAACTTTTTGCAATTATTTGTTTGAGTATGGTGTTTTCTATTTTTTATGAATTTGTTTGGCATGTGGAAGGAACAACTTAGGAGGGATCTCACAATTGTTGAGTTATTTTCCTGCACTCACAAACTTCATGGTAAAGAAGATGGGCCTTGGGCTGATAATAAATCACAACAAACATACGTAAGCTATTCTCAATGTTCAGTCTTAATTAATAGTTCAAGTTGGATTCATATACTTTCATTAAGTATAATATATTTAATTTTTTTCAAATGTTGTGATATCGTAAGAATCCTTTGAACGAGAATTTCAAAATATCATCAACTCTCAAGGGACCCCGGATGGCAATTCTCAAGATCCATCTCAATCATTTTCAACTCCAAATGAGTTGTGAGTGAAGGCCCACATGAACAAAAAAGGCTGTATTTGTGACATTGGAGATGAGACCGTCAACATTGGGGAATCTTCTAACTTTAGTCTCTCTCAACGAGCCGATAAAGTTTAATATCAAAGTTTTGATGAAGAGGAGTTACAATAAGTTTAGTTATTGTTATTAATGTATACTTCACATAAATGGCTTTTAGCAACCAACTTCACAAGCTGAAAATTATCGGTGCTTATGGAAAAATATAAGCAACTAGAGAAATCAAACAAAATAGTCAGCCAAAGCGACAAGGAGCTAAGCTAACAAATTATAAGCATTGATCAGCGAATACAAGCATTTTTTCAAATGCAACAAGCTTCTAACTCGGGATATCAACTACCCTTTGTTGATCGTTCACAACATAACGGGGATGAGGATGAGGATGACAATGAGGATAAGGGTGAAGAATATGATGACACCACCCTTAGAGATTGATTCATGAGGTGGTCACTTCTCTCCCCCTCTTGGTGATAGTATTGTTAAGTTCACCTGAAAACTATTTGGTTGTGAACTTGTGAATTGAGAACGTTTGGTTTGGAAATTATTGTGGTTTGTGACATGAAAACGACTGGTTTGTGGTTTCGGAATTGTTGCTAAGTACACTTGGAAATTATTTTGGTTTGTATGTGACATTTAGGTTGTTTATGGCTTGAGAAATATTGAGAACGCTTCGAATGAAGTATTGGTATCGAACAGATTGAATATTCTCTTTGTAATTTCTACAGGGAATTAAATGTATTGTACTAAGGAATACTCAAAAAAACAATCATTTTATTAAAAAATATCAAAATAGCGATGGAATGGCCATTTTAAATTTTTTTGGAAATCCATTCTAGCGACGAAAATGGTATTCCGTCGCTAATAGCAACGAAGTTTTCTTCATTAGTTTCATTGCTAATGGCGACGAATTATCTTTATCGTCGCTACATTGGCACACTTCCATCTCCCGCCATGCCCCATGTCTGTCGCTAAGTGGCGACGAAATTTGAAATTTCATCGCTATGTTCGTAGCGACGAGTGAAACATCGATACATCATATCCATCGTCATTTCGGTCGCTGATTTTAAAATTCCGTTGCTGATTCTGTCGTTATATCAACTCCTTTTTTTGTAGTAGATGGACTGAAATTATTTATAAAATAGGCAGAGTTTTAATAAGGTCAAAAGTCGGACAGAATATGCCATGTTGTTCCTTAGAATTAGCCCATGTGGTTTACACTATCGGGATTTATATTTGTAGGTGATGTGCAAATGTCCTCCAAGGTAATGTTGTTTTAACTTATAGTATTGTCTTGTAAGTTATAGCGCATTTGTATTGTCTTTTATGTGGTTAGCTTTTGTAGTACGTTGTACTGTCTCATAGCTTTTGGGCTTTCAATTAACCGAACACAAAAATGAAAAAGGAAGAGAAGAGAGGGGCTGAGGCACACAGTTGCAACAACATAGCTCAACATAGCAAAAACTATCAATTTTAGATTGTACTTCAATTCTTTGAATATAATGCATTGTACGCCATTATAGTATAGCTATTAAACTTTGTGTTCATTAGAAATAAATCAGATAATTACTCTTTAAGCTTGACAAATAATTTAAAGAAAAAAAATCCTAAATACAAAAGATATGAAATTAAGGGATAAGATGAATCCAAAAAACCAACATATGAGTTTTCAAATTTGTGGAAGAGTTAACCTCAGACTACGGCTCAAATTGTGCTATCTTTACAGCTCTCTCTAAGCGGAGAAAAGGAGTTGACCAATTTTGGATTCTGTCATCATTTATTAACTAATTAATAGCTTTCTCTGTTTTTTTAATACTAAAGGTCAGTTTTTTTTAATACTAAGGGTAATTGGGACCCTTGGGTTGCCTTTTGAAGGGTAACTTCTGCAAGACGTTCTAACCCAAGATGAATGGGGTAAGCGCACCAAGTTAAGCCGGTAAATTTAAACTCAAAAGAGTTTCTTGTGTCAACAAATTTCAAGAAGATGAAATTGTTATCCCCATGAGCTGAATCTTGAAAGGAAAGTTAAATTTTCACGCTCCGTGCTAATATTAAAAGAGGAGCTTGGGATAACATAATTTCTTTCTATTATAGTTTGGAAACTCTCTCGTAAAGATCAGTCTGAAAGTGAATGAAATTAAACTAGTTGTTCCTTGATGAATCCATCTCCTTAGACTTAGTTTTTATTTTGAATGTGAGAAATCTCTTCATATAGCCGACGTAAGGGAAACCCCTAATATCTATGATATTGATAGCTGAGTTATGCCAAAGCAGTTGTTTTTGGCCTAAAACATAATTATGCAAAATTCAAGAGCACTTCATATGTTACACATGCATGAATTTGAACCCTGATAACGCATCTGTGATGATGGCGTATAACCTTAATAACGAATATATACACATTTACATGACTTCCCAAATGGGTTTTTGGTGCTAGATGACCAAGTTGAAGTTATTAAAATTGGAATCCTACGTAAAATTGAGTAGGTTAGAGTTACTAGAATCAGAATTGTAAAATCGGATTGATGATCATAAGATTTTAACCTTTTTTTTGGCCATAGTGAAATTTATTTTTATAATAAAGATCTTAATAAAGCTCCATGATAATTTTAAAAATTCAATTTTCCTATATTTTGTAGAATTTTCTGATGCAAAATATACATTGCTATCGTAATAAATTCTCAACAATAATTATGTACGGGAACTTTATGAAATTCATATTAGGATCATGGATATGTTCAGAAGAGTGTAGATACAATCCTACCATAAATACTTTGAACTAAATTAGGATCTTAAGATTTTAGTTGGAATTAGTCAATGGAAGGCTTTTGCACCATAAAGTCATAGGATGGTAAGATCTGGACTCGGAAGTTTAATAACCATGTACCTGACAATTCATTTTAATAATTATAATAACCATGTACATGACAGCCCATTGTAATACTAATCACTATAGCTAAGAAATTAGAGCATCCCCCCTTCTGTATTCACAAAATTCGTTAGAGATAATAAAAGGGAAAAAATTAAAAGTTTTTGCCACAGAAAAAAGGCATGAAGGAAATAATTAATCAAATAAATTACTATCAATAAATCACCAAAAATATCTCTTTATATTTTTAATTTCAAAATCTAAATTTTTATAGTAATCTGAAAAGATCCAATTAAAGAAGAAAATGGATAATTTTTATGGGTAAATAGATAGAATTGAAGTAACATAACGCATGCAATTTTTCAATAAACCGGCTACATGTAAAGGAAAAATAATATCCAAACTTTTATCCGAAATATCATCATCATATAATAATCGATTATGTAAAATCTCACATTTTGTTATAAATATTAGAATCAAATCAAAACACTGAGTAAAAAGCAATGGATCACCAATGAAGGTAGAAATTCACTTGGATATCATTGCCATATGAGTTACTAACTTAGATGAATTATTCTAAATCACCCGACCGATTAAGTAAATACAGGCCCGTTAGTGTTTGTAGTTTGTACGTAGTAGCACCAGGGGAGACCAAAGGAGTAGTGACAGATGATGCAGGATCAAGACAAGGCCAGTAGCAACGACACTCATCGTGAACGACGTCACAAGCCCCTTCTGCCAGTGAATGTCTGTCTGCACAAATCACCACGCATTTTCCACACTCCCCGCGTGCTTTTATCACTTCAAAGCATATAAACCCTTCTGTCATGTTCCTCCCTGCTTCCAACCCAAGTTTACAAATTAGATTAAAAAGCTTCATCAATGCATAAGTAGAACTATCAACAACAATAATAACGATATTACAGTCAGAAGTCCGCCTAATCAAGGCCCAAAGAGACGTGAATATAGGCAACATAAAACTCGATAACAGAAAGGTCGATTTTTAAATATTAAATACTTTTTCTTAGAATTTTTTGTTTTTTAAAAAGCCAATCGCTTTATAGTGGTTGAAGGGGCTCGAAAAAGTATTATGTATATATGTATATATATATATAGAGAGAGAAAAATTGACCCCTCCAAAAGACAAAAGCCTTGAAAGGAGAAAGGAGAAAGGAGAAAGAAGAAAGAGATTAACATACCTAATGCAAGCACGATGAGGAGAACAAAGAATGAGAATGACTTGGCCATCTTCTTTACTGAGTTTTCTACTAACGCCACTTGAATTAGTATACTAGTTTGGTTTTTGCCTTTCGTTTGATATTTGCAATATTTTGAGAGAATACAACAAAAACAACAACTCCCAGTGTGGGTCCTACTTTCGCGGGGTCTGGGGAGATCCAGCTGTAGGCAACCTTATCCCTACCGGTATTCCTACCCATAGAGAGGTTGATTCCTTAAGACCCACAGAACAGTTTTTTTTTGGAAAAAGGTTTATAGAGAAAACGATTGCAAACCAAAAACCCAGGAGGAGAAAATGGACCGGAGAGCAAAATAGACATACCTCAACCAACCAGGGGCGCTAGATGCCGCCACATCCCAGAAAAGCACGACCTGCAGACAAGCACACCAAAACCAACCAGAGAATGCATATATATATATATATATATATTAAATAAGCCTATAGATTAATATTAATGGAATGGAATTAGGATATTTATTTGGATTTAGACGCCTATAGATTAATATTAATGGAATTGGAAGGAATGAAGCCCCAAAGCCTATGCCTATATCATACTCCTAAGTATATATTCTTAAAAGTCACGTTAATATCACATATTAAAATTTATCTATATGTCAAATACACGCTAGAAAAATATATATACGTGGCAAGTGGGAGTACACACTCCTAGGTGCATGATAGACATTACCGATGAAGCCCCTTTTCTGCAATTTATTATATCATTTAAAAGTATTCATCTTCAAGAACCCATTGGAGCTCTTAAATAGTTGACGATGTAGTATTCTAGTCTAGTATTAAAATCCAAAACTTCAGACTTTGCCAGGGGAATAAAAAAGGAAGGTTGCAACGGATCATTGATCATGGCTATTACTAGTATTACTAGTCTGGACCAGTATTTTGCACGGTGCATGCTACGGTGGATAGTTTGTGTTTGTGTGTGTGTATGTGTATGTTTATACATACATATATATATATATATATATATATATAGATATATATATAGAGAGAGAGAGAGAGAGAGAGAGAGAGGAGAGAAGAGAGAGAGAGAGAGAGAGAGAGAGAGAGAGAGAGAGAATCAAAATAATATAGGAATGTTCATTAGAGACAAAGTTAATATCATAATTTACAAAAGGAAACTCAAATTTATTAAAAAATATAAATAGATAGCAATTTCATGCACAACCATTAAAACTCAATAATTAAAACAACAGATAATTTTGAAAGACATGATATAAAGTATGATAGAGATTATAGGTAGTCAAAATGTAACTAAAATCATGCTAAATGACATGATGATATATTAATTTATGGCGCCAATGGCGAAGAATCCACCTTCTCTTCTTGCACTACAGTAAAAATTAAGTTCTCAATAATAATTTGATTAACAATAATATAATTGAAGCCTATAATTGCATCTTGTGTACCTAGTATACCTAACATCAGTTTTTCATAAGTAATACACCTCCTCCTCCCAACTAACTAGCGCAATAAGAGTGATAGGCAATTCTACTTCATGGTGTCGTGGAGGCTTCATAACAAATGCCCATGGTTTATCTACACAATCATCTATAATCGCATATAGAGATAGATGACCATATGACTGTAGAGAATGTTATCATGAGATAGTTAGTAATCGAAAAATAAATTATGCAAAACGTGATGAACAGTACAATACCTGGGCTGCATATGAATCCAATTCTATTGTAGTTGTATGCAAAAGAACCCCACCATCGTCATGACAAGCAATAAATCTTCTATAACCTGCATGATCTCGCAATAAAACTCTGAAGATGCACCTATAATTCATATAGAAGAATATTGTACGTAATAATGTACACAGACAACCTGAAATGTATGATCAAGACTACCCCTTATCCATACCTTTTCTGAGTTAAATTTGGAGTTGCACATGTACAATAAGGTACATTTAGAGCAAATACATGAGTGTTGGCACTTTTTTGCAAGTAGTGCAAGCGTCATAAAGCAGTGGGTAGATCTCATCCACATATGCAAAAATGCAAAAATATCTAACCTGTATATAGTAAAATAGCATTATGTTTTATCTAACCTGTAAGCATGAAGTTATTTGTTATATAAATATGTGTCTTACATTTTGTATAGCTATGTATTCATTCAATCTTATTCTTTTTGCAGTAACAACTTCTCCAGATTTACAATCCTTAATGTTCTATTGCGCATGAAATCAAAGTGGCGCATCACACCTCTGGTCCCAGAGTACCTAATGCATACAATGAAAGTACTATATTTGTAATCAATTGTATATAACTTGGATGGTGAATGCAACACACAGCTAATGTTTACCATCCTTTAAAGTCCTATGTTGCTTGAATATCTGAATTAATCAGCAATCTACTTATCGGCAAAGTAGAAACTGATATACCTATAAGCGTACAGATGTTGGCAAAAAGCATATTACAAAAGCATACCACTATAATGTTGCCAAATAAACACTTTTACATACAAAAGATATGGTAATTGGATTATGAGGGTACCTTCATAAACTCTAATGTGCACTCTAGAAGTAAGGGGTACATTTTCTTCATATAAATGTTGTTGAAGATAATGCCCTCTACCTCCGCAAAATATCCCCACAAAGTTAATGGCAAAGTCTGCATTCTGTATTTGTAGATTATATGTGCTATTATTAGACAATAAAAATACATTAATAAGAAAGCAGAAATAATTAGCAATGAAGATACAAACCGCATATTAGAAAGTAGCAATTCTCGTTTTGCAGTGCTCCTAGTTCTTATCTTTTACAAAGGGGATAGAGCAACTACCATGCTAATGATGTTTGTACCAGAACAAAATAAAAATCTTATAAAAATCTAAAAAATCATATAAGTAGATTCGACATTTGTAAATTGTAATTTGTATACTATATATATTTACCCATAATGTTATCATGTAACTGAAGACGTTGCGGAACATTATTGATAAACGATACAAAGGGTGGTAAGTGCTAGTAGGGAATGTCAAAGCAATCATTAATGACATCTTCAAGTCTCATTCGTGGTGTAAAAACCAACTTCAAATTATTGATGACCACATTCCTTTCTCCGTCTGTTGCAGCATCAACTGACAGCCCAGAGATGTGGTAAACTTTGCTAGCTTTGAGCATGGAGTTCCACCAATTAATAGCATCATCACCTTTTGTGATGCCTAATATCTCATCGCACTGTAAAACAATATCGTGATTTGATATTCAGTATACATGTACATGTTGGCCAGATTTTAAGAACTTAGATTACCTCGGTATTTGGTAGTCCATTAATATAACTTTCCACATTTTGTGTTCTTCGGAAGTATGAACCGTCATGAATCTCATGAGACAAACAACTACTGTCACAGATCTATTGCAAGGGTTGATGGCACATATCGGCATCGAACTGTGTATTAAACTTGTCATGTCCAAAATCATAAAGAAAGAAATGAAATACATATAGATTAGCCCAAGATGTAACAAACTAAATGTAGTTGTAAACATAAAACACTAATTTCAAATATGTAATAACTTCACTAATAACTAGAGCATAGTTAATGGACTGGAACTAACCAAGGATCATGAACATCATTAAAAACTTCATGGTAGACGATGTTCTTGGTCATATTATTAGGCACACCCTTTTTATTACAAATCAAAAACCTTAGCCCTGAAGGCGAAGTGACGCGAGAGATTGCAATATATAATTGACCATGCGAGAATATAGGTTTTGATGGATATACACCTACATATTGGAACGTTTGACCTTAACTTTTGTTAATTGTCATTGCAAACGCCAATTTCAAAGGGAATTGTATTCTCTTCAAGGCAAATGGTGAACCTTATCCAAAGGACTTAGATCAATACGTGGGATTGTTACCGTTTGTCCTACATTTTGACCAGTCAAGATTTTTGCTTGGATGACCTTTGTAATGCCCCTAATCCCTACTGCCTATAAATTATTAATTAGCAGCAGAAGTCTTTTGATTTGAGGAATTACCGTCATTCCGTAACGGAATAAGGCTAACTGAAATTACCTATAACATGGCGATTATTCAATTTCTGTCTCACCAAATAAGGAAATAACACACGTTGAAGCATTTATAAGATTTCTGATACACATAATGACACAGTGTTAACAAACGTAACATCCAAAGGAATATACAACCATTAGGTTATTAGAAATGCCAGCCTATAAACCACTGTGAGCTTTTAGCTAGCGAAACCTCAACGGACGGAGTTGTGACGCCCTTTTATTTCTTGCTACCTCCTGGTTTGTCCGTAGGAGGACTGTTCACTGATCCCTTGCCGAAAACAGAAGACACGAAAACATTCGAAATATGAGCTGAACCTCAGCGAGTACATTCCTATACAGTAAAATAAGTTTGAGTTAAATTAGTTGGGTACCCACATTTCAAAACATTTTGTTTGGCAAACAGGAGAGAGAGCATGTATAAGTAAAACTGATTTGCAAGTTATTATCTAGAAGTGGACCCCTGTTGACGTCTGTAGCGATCTTGATATAGGTGCACACCTCCTAGGCCGATCGGAGGGTCTAAGTTGCAGCCGCGCGAGTAAATTGAAGCGCATAAGCCTTGATGATTGATAATTGATAGGGCCACTTGATTATGTTACAAAACATTGCATAAAATGATTCATTATATGATTCTCATATCGATTTCGCATAGTTTGAGAAACATGTGAGTTTTCGAAGAACACAGACAATGACGTACCTGATCTTTGAAAATCTCTCTTCATTTTATTGAAAATTGCTTGCTGGCAGCTTGACGCGACAGCGGTGGCCTTACTTCTGCTCCAAAGATGTTATTTCCTCGATTAGTGAGAGGTTTGGAAGTTTTATTAAATTTCTTGGTTTATTACATGATTTAAATCCTCTTGAATTCTTTTTCTATTATGAATGTAGTCACTATTATTAATTCAATTGGATTCCATTTTATTTTGTCTTTGTTCCTCTTCCTCCCACGACTAATGATATTTTAATGCATATGATAATGACATACTAGTATGATTTATCTTGAGTTCATTACTAATGACGTCATCGATCATTATTATTGTTAACATTGTCATTATCGTTGTTACCATCATCATCATCATCATTATTATTATTATTATTATTATTAGTAGAATTATTAGAATTGCGATTATTTTTGGTATTATTGGTTATTAACGATATGATTACGGTTATTGTTTTCCTCTTTAACGAATCATTGGCAGCATTTTCTAGTTATTAAACTTTGGTTTACGATACGGTTTAAGATGACTTTGTGAACTTGGATTTAGGTTTAATTTGAGTCCCAATCATGCAATTATTATTGCGAAATGACCCACAAAGACATATTACGTTGGCTATTTCAACTTACAACTACTTATTCCCTTCTTTCCCTCTATTTACACTTGATAACTAATTTATAACATATGCTCTCACTCACCTCATATAGATACATTCCCATCTAGTTAGCATGAACTTCTTATTGAAACACTAATGAAACTGCATAATTAAAAATAAACATAATTAAGATAAACATTATCCAAGAACATTAATCACTGTATCTATGACCACACATACCTTTCTAACACATGTATAACCCACTAATCTCATTCAAATATTAATTAATACTAATCTAACACACTTACAGTAACCTAAATAGGCTTAACTCCTCATTAAAACCTCAACCTTAACCTCATTCACCAATCAATGATAACATACACACCCAAACTTCAATCACCCAATTCTCATTACTTTCATTCAAACATCCATTGTACTTTGCATAAACCACCAAATAACCCAAAATCAATCTTGAATCCTTATTTTAAATGATAACCCTTAATTATTTAATTACGGTCAAAACATAAAATTTATTAACTTCATATATACATACATATATTTCTCATTTTCATTACCAATTAGCTCATTAAACCTTAATGAGTCAATAAGATTGACTTAAATATTATTCAAACCCTAACCCTAATCCTTCCATCTCATGATCACAACTCACTTATCCAATAGATTTTTGGCTTCTAATTTCACTAAATTAGACATTAACATCCCCTTAAACCACATAACAGCCTTAATCTACCTCCTAATCACCAACCCATGATTTAAAACATAACAACATATCTCACATATATAACCCACAAATTACCTTCAATTCTTTCATGAAACTAACCTAAATATCATCAATCATCATAATCAAACTAAAATTCAAGCATCATATTCAACCCTCACTCATCACCTTCCTCAATTTGCAACTCAATCCAATCATCCAAAATAATCCAAGAAACTTACAAGTAAATACCCATTAATGATATTTACACCATTTACAATCCAAATTCTAGCATAAAAGATCAAAATTGAATCAAGTGAGAGTTAGGGTTTCACCTCCCAATCACTTGAATACACTCAAGGAGGGGCAGGAACCGGTGGAAAGTGGTGGCACTGGGACGACCGGCAGTCAGGGATGCGGCGACGGTCGTTTTTGGCGACAAAGAACGGCCGGTGGACGGCGGTGGGATGCGACAGAGCAGGCAGAGAACAAGGGGTGCTCGGGCTCCAACGAAGCAGGGGAGGAGGAAATGCTTCGTTTTATTATTAGCTTTATTTGATTTATTTTGGGGTAATAAATTTATCTAGTTAGGCTATTACTAATTATTCTTTTTACCCCTTTTTATTTGATGACACATAATCCAATTTCTAGAATTTTCTTATATTTATCCAATCCCCTTGTATTTTATTTTATTTGTTTATTTCTTGTTTTTATTCATTATATACATATTTGCATTTTTAGATATCATTATATTTATGTATAATTGAAGTAGTAATTTTAGCCAGAATTAATACATTTAAATTTTACATCCCTCAGATATAAATTTGGGAGAAGGTATTCTCATTTCCTTTTATTATTATTACTATATTTGTTCATTTATTCTTATTATTATTACTTCACAAATTAGTTCTTTAACAATTAGGCCCCGTTATTTAATTAATTAATTTACTTATTACTATGCAGGCATTCACATATTAATTAGAACTTGAAGGAATTATTTAAGGAGCATTACAAGGTTTATGTCGAGGTCACGTCATCGTTTCAACCTACGATGCATAAATGTATATATATACACACATAAAATGATAAATTGAAATGCGGAATTGAAATGCGGCGCCCAACTTAATTTAATTTGTGATTAGGGTAGTTTGAAGTAATTAACAAGAATTTTAGGTTCGAGCCGTTACAACCTTACTTCTAAGTCTTTGAATAGTCAAACAGGTGCCATTGCATAAGCCAATGGAAGGATCAAGGTTTCTTAAAAAAACAACTGGAGCACCAACTTTCAGCTCAACTTCATGATTTGATAAACCCGAAAAGTTCATGCCCTGTAACAGTTCTATGGGATTAATATCATCAATGTAAGAATTGGTAGTACATGGTAGGAATGTGTCAGAACTCAAATATGTACGACTACTACCCGAAAGTATCGCCAGGATCAGAGAATTCAAATCATCGACATCTGTGTTTAATGGTGCTAGTATACAACGATTTTGAAAGTATTGTACACCTTGGTATCTCTGAAGTAAATTTGGGTACACAAACTCTATCAAATTTGTGAGACTGTTATTGTCATTGTTGATGATGAATTCTTCAGGAATCTGTATCCAATCTGGCTCGCTACTTCCTAAAAATGGATACCCTTGTATAGAACCATTACAATGTTTAGGGTCCATTCGGTAGAACTACTCAATCGTGCTTGTTCATCATGACTTAAGTTTGAATTCATTAGCCTCATGTTTAGCCTGAGATGTCTCATAGTATAATAAGGCCAAAATATTGCTTTTAAAATTGATGCTGCAGCTACATCTGCCCAATCACCCTTAGTTACAACTGGAAGCACTTGCCTAAAATCACCATTCACCTCCAAAAATGAGTAATTTTCCCCCAAAAGGTTGATTAGTAGAACAAACGTCCCTAAAGGTGCGCTTAACAGCTTCAAATATGTAGCGTTAAGTTATAGGAGCCTCGTCCCATAGTATCAATGATGTTTCCCTTATTAGTTCTGCTAATTCGGACTATTTTGAAATCGAGCAAACAGATGTCTCATGTACATCAATTGGTATCTTGAACATCGAATGAGACGTTTTTCCCATAGGCAGCAATAAAGCCGCTATACCAGAGGGTGCCACTAAAAGCACTATTAAGCCCTTAGACCTGATATAAGGAATAAAAGCTTTTCAAAGATATGTCTTCCCCATGCCACCACTACTATAAATGAAGAAATAGCCTCCCTCTCCACATTCGTTTGATGTAGTTATTGATTGAAAAACTCGTATTTGATCCTGATTTAGTGTCTAAAGGTACATGTTAAGGTTGTCTTTCTCTTTTGATATATCATAGTCAAGTTACTCTCTTATAAGTCTATTACCTGTTCGCTGCAACATCTTAGGTGAAGGTAAGGGCATAGGAGGATAGTCCCTTAATGACCTTCCATTTTTATTCAAAATTAACTCAAGCTCATATAATCCAAGGTTTCTCCTCTTTTCAATACTTATCTCCAATTGGGGATTTCTTTGCTCTCGTTGTAACCTTCTGGGAAGGTCATCAGTGAGATCTTCCCAATGTGCCTCCCATAATTGATCAAGTTGTCCAACTTCTGAGAACATAAGCATTAAACAAAACATACTCCTCAGTTCAGTCCAGTTGCCCATGTTGATGCTTCCGTTAATGCTTCATCCCACTTGTTAGTGTCATCTAACAACCCACGTGTTAAGCAAGCTTCTTTGAAAGTTGAATGCAGGGTTCCATTAACAGTTCTTAAGTCTTCGTAACATGTTGCACCCCGAATAATATGCAATAACATTCTCAGATAATATCTTTCCCCTATGTTAAGGTGAGCATATGGTATTCGACCTATGCAAACCCTTTGTTGTCTTATAGTCCATTTCCTAAGGCTCTTATTCCATACGTAATAAGGTGGGAATTCTGCATAGATATATCTTCTTGTATTCATATCTGCTATATTTGCACGAAACCACCCAATGAGCACTATCACCTTCTCTGTTGCTTGATTCATCACATCATGAAGTTCATTTCGATCGTTGAAGACAAGGTATTGTTATCCTGGTAAGTGGTATTGTAGCAATTTGATAGATGGATAACGATGTGTTACATCAAACTCAAATATTCTCCAAATTGCATCTACGGGTAAGACATAATGACAATTTAAATACTATTGTATTTCATCAACCTGTCTATGTCGAGGTCCTGCTCCATCCTCGATACTGTGAGCATTATCTTCAATAACAAAAGTTGCTCGATCAGGTCCCTTATGCATATACTTATGAAGATACTTAATAACCTTCTTTTGGACGCAACGTTCACCATTTATATGCGCGTCATATTTGATATAAAGGTCACAATTGTATGGTACAACCCACCTGTTATTAATGTTCATACCAGAATTGTTACACTTCTCCCATTGTCTCTACGCCTATATTTGACAAATCCATTCTCTTCAATAATGGTCCCATTAGAGAAGGTCGTCGGATAATGTTTTGTGTACTTACTACCATCCATACATGGGGCATAAGAAATATCATTACCACATGGACCATAAATCATGTGTCTTGTAACTGTTTCAAATGCTAGAGGGTCACTAACATTATCAGGTAGCTCAGCACATATAATGTTATCAATATCTTGTGCACAAGTAGGCTTATCCTCATTTGCTAAAGTAAGCAGAATATGGGCATGCGGTAAGCCTGGCTTTTGGAATTCAATAACATGTATATATGTGAATAGGAGAAATGACAAACTTGAGTGATAGAATAAATAGTGATATGTATGTGTACAATGAAGAACCTTGGTTTTACATGATAGGTATTTAGGTAACCAATATCAAAAACACACAGTTGGAGGAGAAATATACATGCAATGACTTTGCCAAATAAAGTTTTCTCTTTAAAATCTCGAGTCAGCTCTTTTAGCTTTAAGCGAAATACTCGAGCTACAATGTCAGGTCGATCATTGGCGCATTGGCCAGCTTGTTGGGATTGTACTTCCATAATTTCTGGCTAGTTCGGATTGCAAGTAAATGTCATAAAAAAATCTGGATAGCCTAATTGACAACAAATGGCCATTGCATCAAAAAAGTGTTGCCTTATGCAACGTTGGCCCCCCGTGAAAGTTGCAGGTAATATTAACCTCTTTCCAACTGCAGTAGGATCATTCTCTCCAGCATTAATTGCATCCTGTAGACCACTGTACAAATATGCTCGGAGTGTACCTTGGTGACGCCATATGTAATTCAATCTCCATGCTTCTATTGCAGCATAATAATCAACAATGAAGTGTTAAAATAAACGACCACAACGAAGTAAAATGTTCCACTCATTCACTCGATATTGTATCAAGAATGCATAGGACTCTCGCATTGTGACATATGTTCTATTACTGCTTGACCCTTCAGCACATGGAATGTGTTCCGACCAACCATCGGTTCCACATGGAAATAAAAGGGGATATTAGAGAGGCATATAAGATGGGTGAGTTTCATATATATGCTGCAAGTTTCCATCTATCTTACAAACAATGATGTCTCGAGTTCCCCCATCAGTATGCTCACCACCCACTATGAGAGCTGCCACTTTATCTGCCATGGGTCTTGTGTATTGGCGTCCTGTCTGTGCTTTGATGATGCATATTATTAAGTCAACAATATTGTTGG
Source organism: Carnegiea gigantea (assembly GCA_029747015.1). Taxonomy (NCBI): domain Eukaryota; kingdom Viridiplantae; phylum Streptophyta; class Magnoliopsida; order Caryophyllales; family Cactaceae; genus Carnegiea; species Carnegiea gigantea. The sequence continues at coordinate 115,321 of JAKOGI010002285.1, forward strand.
CAAGTAAGGTATTCCGTGCATTTCGAAAGACCCTCACATAAGGATTTGCTGAATCAAGCATTCATTGTAATGCCTCTAAAATTGTCAGATCAATGCTGTTAACACTTTGCTGGCTATTCAAAGCCCTACATCAGTTTCGTACTTCATCGCGTGTATTGTAGATGTACAATTGAGCAAATCTTGGCTTTCTTCCTTATGTCGGCAGTAAAGAACCAATGTGATTGTAGTTTTGGCCACTAATACAGAAGGAGTAAGAACCATGATGATTCATTACAGAGTAGTCAATTGTCCCACCCATTGAAGTAAATGATAACATTGAGTTGTAAGCTGTAATATGTCAGGAGAAATTTGGATCATTCAGTAGTGTGTCTAGGGGTGGAGGAGCTGGAGGCAGGCTTGACAATATGACTTATGCATTTTGACAACATAAGGTGAATCGCGGTTGAGAAATACTGCTACTTCTAATCTTTTCACCCAAACACATAATAGCTTTGTAGTGGCTACATGAAACCATCTTTCTTGTGAATGACCATCGCTCTGTAAATTTTCTATGTGGGTTAGAGTTCAGAGTAGTAGGTGGTGTCTGATGTTCACTTTGTAGATTAATAGTGTTTGCTGCAGCACAGGATATGGCCAATTGTAATGCTCTCGCTTCTGCTTGATATCGTTTACGTTCTTGCATATATCGTGTAGCTGTCTCATCTTGATTACGTCGCGCAAATAGCCTCCATCTTACATTAAGCTGAGCTGGCCTATTTTCTAAACCATTTTCAATTCTTTGACTACTTGGTGAGTCTCTATCCATGATTGCATGAAGGATTTTTGAGGATTTTTTAGTTTCAAAGTCATGCATGTGAAGTCTATAAAGGAAAGATCCTGTGCTTAGGTATGTATGTCACTCGTAATGTGTTTAAGTGTACGATTGCCTCCAATGGATTAAGTTATATTAAATATATTATGTAGTTTTAATATTCAATATTTTAGATATTAAAAGTGAAAGACATAATCTAACTAAAGTTATATTGGATAGCGAAATCACAACTCTGTATAAATTCATGTACCTTTATTTACACGATGTTGCATTGCTAATTTAATTACTTTGATATTCAATTCTACTAAATGAAATAAATGGATTTGTTTTTATTTTTATTTTCATTTGATTTGATTTTTGTTTATTTCTATTGTATTTTTGTATTCGATTTCCTTTTTCACTTGGAGGGGGAAAAGCGTTTTATTTTTCAAATATATTAGATTTAGTATATCAAAATTCAGTATTTAAATATTAAATATGAAAGACATAATCTAATATAGTTATATTGGATAGTGAAATCACAACATTTATAATAAATTTAATATTTAAATATTAAACATGAAAGACATAACCAACAAAGAAGAAAAGTAATTAATCAGAATAATTTCAGCTAATATGATGAAGGAGGGAAGACATATAATAAAAGAAAAAAGTAGAAGAGAAGGAGAAATCAAACCAGCATAGCCACCATTGGCCAAGAGATACAAAAAGAGTAGAACATACAATTGAATAAACAAAACTTGATACATGCTAATCTATATGTATATATATTGAAAATACCTAAAAATTCCAAAGGTCAATGCCCAAAGAGATTCGAAAATAACCTAGGAATTAATATTATTTAAAAAGGCAAAAAAAAAGTAGCTATTAATATTCTTTCGGGATCAATATAGGGTGGAGAAAAGATGGACATGCTAAAAAAAGAACAAACCAACAAAGAAGAAAAGTAATTAATCAGAATAATTTCAGCTAGTATGATGAATAAGGGAAGGCATATAATAAAACAAAAAAGCAGAAAAGAAGGATAAATTAACCATGACACGTAATTGGATATAAAAGAAGCCTAAGTCATTCAATTTCCATGTGAACTTTATATTACAGCTGTTTTTATGTATTATAATATCACGTAAATATATATTTACATAATATTATGAAACTAATTCATTTAAAATAGGTTCATTTTGTTTTAATATATATAATACAAACTAATTCATATAACTCGAATTAATTTTTATGAACCAACCAACAAAGCCTAAGTAATCCATTAACCTAGGTTCATTTAAAAGCAGCCCAAAATGGGGGGATGCCTTTTATAAGTGAGTGACCCATCAACCCCCACCCTTTCATTAAACCTAATTTGATCTTCATTCTCTCTCTCTCTCTCCTCTCTGCCTGCCTCTCGAATCCTCTCTCTTACTCTCGACCTAGCCCTCGATGCCATACCCAGAAAATGGAGCACTAAGATCCTTTCTCGGGTTTTGACGCCGTGGCTATGCCGTGTAAGTAGTCTCCATCTTGCATTAAGCCAAGCCAGCCTATTTTTTAAACCATCTTCAATTCTTTGACTACATCGTGGGTCTCTATCCATGACTGCATGAAGGATGTTTGAGGATCTTTTAGTTTCAAAATCATGCATGTGAAGTCTATAAAGGAAAGATCCTGTACTTAGGTATGTATGTCACTCGTAATGTGTTTAAGTGTATGATGGCCTCTAATGGATTAAATTACATTAAATATATTATGTAGTTTTAATATTCAATATTTTAGATATTAAAAGCGAAAGAGATAATCTAACTAAAGTTATATTAGACAACGGAATCACAACTTTGTATAAATTCATGTACCTTTATTTACACGATGTTGCATTGCTAATTTGATTACTTCGATATTCAATTCTACTAAATGAAATAAATGGATTTGTTTTTATTTTTATTTTCATTTGATTTGATTTTTGTTTATTTCTATTGCATTTTTGTATTCAATCTCCTTTTTCACTTAGAGGGGGGAAAGCGTTTGATTTTTCAAATACATTTGATTTAGTATATCAAAATTCAATATTTAAATATTAAACATGAAAGGCATAATCTAATGTAGTTATATTGGATAGTGAAATCACAATGTTTATAACAAATTTAATATTTAAATATTAAACATGAAAGACGTAACCAACAAAGAAGAAAAGCAATTAATCAGAATAATTTCAACTAATATGATGGAGGGAAGGCATATAATAAAAGAAAAAAGCAGAAGAGAAGGAGAAACCAAACCAGGGTAGCTGCCCTTGGCCAAGAGATACAAAAAGAGTAGAACAAACAATTGAATAAACAAAATTTGATACATGCTAATCTATATGTATATATACTGAAAATACCTGAAAATTCCAAAGGTTAATGCCCAAAGAGATTCGAACATCACCTAGGAATTAATCTTATTTAAAAAGGCAAAAAAAGAGTAGCTATTAATATTCTTTCATGATCAATATATGGGGGGGGGGAGAAAAGATGGACAATGCTAAAAAAAGAACAAACCAACAAAGAAGAAAAGTAATTAATCAGAATAATTTCAGCTAGTATGATGAAGGAGGGAAGGAAGGCATCTAATGAAAGAAAAAAGCAGAAGAGAAGGATAAACTAACCATGCTACGTAATCGGATATAAAAAGAGCCTAAGTCATCCAATTTCCATGTGAACTTCATATTACAGCTATTTTTGTGTCTTATAATATCACATAAATATATATTTACATAGCTTTTATGAAACTAATTCATTTAACATAGGTTCATTTTGTTTTAATATATATAACACAAACTAATTCATATAACACAAACTAATTTTTATGAACCAACCAACAAAGCCTAAGTGATCCATTTAACCTAGGTTCATTTAAAAGCAGCCCAAAATGGGGGGGGGGGGGAGGCGCCTTTTATAAGTGAGTGACCCATCAACCCCCACCTTTTTATTAAACCTAATCTGATCTTCATTCTCTCTCTCTCCTCTCTGCCTGCCTCTCGAATCCTCTCTTGCTCTCAACCTGGCCCTGGACGCCATACCCAGAAAATGAAGCACCGAGATCCTTTCTTGGGTTCTGACGCCGTGGCTACGGCAGCCACCACCGTTGTTGTCGGTTCGTTGATTAAAAAACCACCCAAGTGATGCAAAAAATACTACCGACCCCCAAAAAATCCCACAAGCCTTGATCTACGCTAATCTGATGAGAACCATTACCGCCATTGTGTAGATCGGTCGAAACCGAGTATGAGAAAGGCACCATGTGCCCAATGCGCCACTGAGGTGGTGGCGCGTGGGCTCATGCACTTCCAATGACGGCATTTCTTTGGTTTTCTTTCTATGGTTGCGTAGATCGGCGATGATAAGGGGTTTTGGGAGGAAGAAGATCGTGCAGTAACCTTCGTTGGCGGCGCATGACAATCACGCGCCACCCCTCCCCGGTGCCGTCTAATGGGTATGGTTCGAGTTCCCTTTATTTCCGTTTTCTACACCTTCTTTTCTTTTAATCTGAGCCGACGTCGAGATTCAGGCAGAAGGGGGTTGGGATTAGGATTTTGGGTTTGAATTTGGGGTTCTTATATCCATCTAAGTTCAACATGCTAACATAAATCTCTGTTTACTTAGACATCGCATAAACCATAGGCATATCAAGCATTCATGAACTTAGGGTTAGGATTTTTAGATCTGAATTTTAACAAAATAGCCGCATACTAATCATACATTCATGACTTTGACTCATCATAATTGCACTTAGAATCATGATTTTGATAGTTAGTAACAATTATTAACTAATTTTCATATTTTTCACATCTTAATCTGGGCAGGATTAACATATAATCCCCCAAAAAATGCATGAATTTAACTAACAATATGGGCATATTCATTCATCAGTACTCCTGACTGAATTTCCAATCAACTCAACACATTAAAGTCACAGAGGCATGCTTTAGTTGCATAATAGCAAAATTAAACAACTACTCGTGTTTCATGCATGCTAATTTTAACATGATACTCTTACACTTTAGAATATAATAATGAGATTAGTGATTTCTTGAATGTCATCAGTGCATGCGTGTAACCCCCCAGAAAGGGGTGGGGGGGGAGTAGTCATTGATATGGAATACAAAGAAATCCATAAATAGATTAGAGCAAAGCAAAAGCTTATGAGCAGCAATACACCATCCATTGTCTCAACAAATTCATTTCTATCAGATTAATTAGTTAATTAATTTAATAACCAAATAATTACATCCTAAAAACCAAAAAAAAACCCATGATTTACTAATTGCCTTAACCCATCAACTGGAACACAAGTTAGCTTAAAGCAGTCCACTTAAAAAAAAAGAAAAAAAAAAGCAAAAACCATGAGAGGCATTCACAGTTCACACCGACCAAAAGGGAAATACGTCTACCAAGAGCACCCAGGAAAGTCATTAAAGCAAAATCAAGTGGTTATGCTTAGAAATCTGTCGTAAATCAATTCAAGAAAACGGTAGCAAACATGAGTAGATTAATACCAATAAATCAATCAAAAAAAAGAGAATGAATTTTCCAATCAGAGAGGGGGGAGACACACAGAGAGAGATGGACCTGAGGATTGAAAGCCCTCACAATCAGATCGAAGAGTGAGATGGAGACAACCGGAGTCGAAACCAAAGCGATTTTTGGGCTCTTTCTTCCAAAATCCAAAGGAAATATAGTATTAATGATTTGGTAATTATATTGTTGCCCCTGTTGGAAGGAGAAACATATTTCAAGAATACATTGATTCTCATGTTATTCTTATTTCCTTTTCATGTATCTATAATTAATGTTTATACTTTTCTTGTTAATTATTTTTTTGTTCTGAATTAATTAATTAATATGGACGGATGTGATTAAGAGTGAGGATCAATCTGATGGCCCAAAAGTTCTAATTTTTTATAATGTAGGAAAAATCTGCGTCAGCACAACATTGCTTTTATATAATAGTATAGATAGTCAACATTGGCCACCTTTTTGTTTCCGCGCCTTTCTTAATTAATTCACAGTTTCCCTCAATTTGCGTCTTTTTTTTTTTTTCCTGATAGTAACTAGTGTATATCCCGTGCTTCAGATAGACATGTGTAATACTTTGTTTGATGTTTTGATTATTAGCTAATTAGTTTTGATTTACATCAATATTTGAGATGTAATTATGGATTATGAACTACATATGTATTGTAATGGTTTATTATTTTTTATATAGTTATTTTGTGGTTGTACATTTTTAATACCTATTTAGAGCTTAAATGTTTTGAATTTGTTATTTTATACACTTGTATGCTTTGAGTTAAATAATTTAGTTAGATTTTCACTATCCGCTTTTTTGTTTATGAAAAATTTATTGTGAACAGTTTTTTTATATAGAAGATATTATTTTTATTATTTTTATTTTATCTAGTATTATTATTGTTGTTCTTGTTGTTATCTATTTAGTAAGACATATAGGTATTTAATTAAAATCCAATAGCTTAATGTTAATAATTTGTAGCATCATGATAGTTAGAAACATTCAAATGTATTAAAGTTAATATTAGACCTCATTAAAATATTTTAAACTTTCATGTGTTGCTAGAAAGGAAATACTCTCACGTCATTAGTAAAGGTATTAGTCAATGCACACAAAATATTTTTTTTTAAATTTTAAGAGTTCAAGAATGAATAAAGAATAAGATTAAAAAGGAGGCAGAAGACCAATATCTAAATCTTGCAAATAGTAGGGCATATTGGGTGTTTTGTGGACCATACGAATATGTATTTTAATTCTAATAGTATTATTCCATGAATGATAGTACAATTTCTCTGTTTATGCCATAGTATTGAGTTTTGGCTATTTGGACTATGTGTCTATTAAATTTTGGGGTGGATAAATAGTTTAGTAAAATAATAATTAATTAATTGTGGCCCATCATCAATGAACATATTAGTACTTAAAATAATTAATTAATTTAAATATATTTTCTTTTTTTATTCAAACAATAATTATGTCATTACAATATATTAAACTTTGATATATTTGTCAGATATGGATAAATTAGGCGTTAGGAATTTGTTGCCACACGTTAGTTAGGCAGCATCACTTGAGTTGGCAACATCAAAATGAAACTTTATTTATATTAATGGTACATTCTTATAATATATTAAACTTTGATGTATTTGTTAAATAAAGATAAATCAAAAATTAGGAATTTGCAGTATCACTTTAGTTAGACAACATCACTTGAGTTAGGAACAGTAAAATATAGTTAAATGTACTTAAAATATATGGATGCATTTCAAAGGTCATGGTATACTAAGTCTTTTTAGCACTTTATAGCTTCATAAGATCAATTTGACCAAGCATCAGTTTAGTTAGGAACATTAATATGAAACTTTTATTATATATTAATGATACGTCATTAAAGTATATTAAAGTTTATTGTATTTGTTAGTTAGAGAAAAAAATTATATGTTGGAATTTGTAGTACCACTTTAGTTAGCAAACATCACTTCAGGAATATTAAAATGCATTAAAATTTAATTTAAATTTATAGATGTATTTCAAAGGTCATAGTATAATTGACTTTAATTAAAATTGATGGAGTTATTTCAAAGATCATAGTATACTTAATTTTTTTTTTTCGCATTCCATGGCTTTATAAGACCATCTTGATACCGAAATGTTGTGATTTATTGCCTTAAGTATACAACTCCAAGGGAAAAAGGGAAAAAAAACAGAAACTAATTGATTAGTGATATTGTGCCAAATGTCACTCACCCAAGAGAACATTCAATTTTATATTATATATATGATATATGTAATTTTATAAATGTTAACTAGCATTTCTATATCCGCATAAAGCATGGGTATTTTCATGAGATTTTTTTTATAGTAATTTATTATAGTAATCTGAAGAGTTTTTAATTGAATATTGTCTTTTTTTAAAAACAAAAGGTCTTCCCATCCTTACTCAATAGGACGTGAGTTATGATAGGCTATGAAGCACGGACGCTTCTCATGGGTGCCGTGTCTCTGTCGTACACGTGCTGGAGATGGACACGATAGTGACACTCATTGGCCATGTATCTAACACGTCAAAATTTTAAAAGGTTTTAAAACTAAAAAGTCTGTAGGATACACATGTTAGACATATAATATTAACAGTATGAGACACAAGTTAACAACCTCATGCGTTGTTCTTTCGTTTTATTATTTTCATGATACTAAATTATACAACTCACATTACTTGATCGTTATTTTTGTCTTAAGGACATTTATCATCTTTGAATACCTTTGTGTTTTATTATCATGTCTTTAACACCTACATATTATTGTCATCTTAATTTAAGGATTATATTTTTCAATTTCAATATTAAGAGTACTTCATATGTTTTACTACTTGACCTTCAAGAATGCCCTTAACTTTTGGTACTTTTAAAAAGTGCGCACTAAAGAAAAATTATTTTATAAAATCGATAGTTTCAAATTGAACTATACATGTTTTAACGTGGAATCCATACAATGCATGTCCCTGAAAATTTTCAAAACTGGCATGTCCCCTGTCCATTTCTCATTGAATCAGTGACCTATGTTGGTGTCCATGCATCATAGATGACATATAATGTTGTTTCAATTTTCATATTTTTAGAATAAAATTAATTATCACATTAATTTAAAAGAGCAAAAGTATTAATCATTTTTTGAAAGGTGTGAGGATTCCATGTGTCCAATGATTAGAAGAGCCTATTTTGCTTTAGTAAACATGTGTATGTGTGTGAGCATACACGCATGTGTTTATGTGTGTGTGTGTGTGTGTATATATATATATATATATA